>OZ022588.1:10424066-10609066 GCA_963669155.1 Arbacia lixula
TGTATTGTCCATTGTAGAGCCTTGCTAAAGGCTATTTGCCCTCATAATGATCCACATTTGGCATAATTAGTAATTAAATCACAAATTCTCAAATTGTTCGGGCCGAACATTTGGAGGATCTGTGATTAAATAAC
The DNA here is from genome assembly GCA_963669155.1 of Arbacia lixula. Classification (NCBI taxonomy): domain Eukaryota; kingdom Metazoa; phylum Echinodermata; class Echinoidea; order Arbacioida; family Arbaciidae; genus Arbacia; species Arbacia lixula. Next base: position 10,424,201 of record OZ022588.1, read on the forward strand.
TAATCTCTCCAAATGTGGATCATTTCGGGGCAAATAAATTTCAGCAAGGTTCTAAAATGGACAAAATATTAATTTAAGACCATTGGCAAGAAGATTGCTTACGATCACCATTTGAAGGCTTTTTGTCTTCCCAGTACAGTATATGCCCTTTAATCATTCTCAATTCCTTCTCCTAGAGAGAATAAGACAATGAAAGAGTGACTATAGTCATGCATGTAAGTACTTGTCATGTAAGACTCCTATCTTTAAGTTTGAATTAGCCATGTCCAAAACTTTAGAGGTTGCAAGTTTTGCCCTGGTAAGACATCCTTTGATCAGTGATGGTGTAACATTCTGGGTGAATCTCTCCATAATAATATTCAGCACCAGAAAATACAAACATTCTATCATTAAAACAAGGGTTGACAACGCAGACAACTGTCTGAATCCTCAGGTTTGCTGATTACGGTTCCCTTTTACTTTATGCAACAGTTTTTTATTTTCTCATGTCCTTAGAGTTAATGAATTTGTAACCAGAATGACCTAGCTATCAGCACAAATATGAGTTCATTGTTTACTTAACAAGAGGAAATTATCAGACAAGTAATCAAGTGTGTGATATTGAGAAAAGGGATTATGAACTAAAAGTAAACCTGCGATGTTCTGATAGGCGCGTCTTCATTAGCCCGATCAGACGAAATAGCGAGCTAGTTTGCTGATCTGGGGAACTAGCCTAAAGTTGCAATCGCATCTTCATTAGCTCAAAACTCGGGATAAGTAAGCTTGAAACTTGGGATGCATAAATTATCCCGATTTTCGCACATACGCAGTGTGTGCCAGGGTCAGGAAATTTTCAGGCTAATTAAGACGCTCTGAGCTAGCCCAAGATTTGTTGGGAAATTTTCTCGACCAAATAGCTAGCTATTTCGCCTGATCTGGCTAATGAAGACGCAAATAGCTACTAGCTATTTCGTGATCTGGCTAGGCTATCCCGATCAGAACTAGCTAGCTATTTCGCCACATCAGGCTAATGAAGACGCCCCTTAGGCGTATGTGGTTTACACACCAATTTTTAACAACATACATTTATACTCTAGCTCAAAGGAATTGGCATAGGGAAAGGGAAAGGGAAGAAAGGGAAGCAGCTGGAGTTTTAAACCGCATTATACTTTGTCCAGTGCAGCATGAAACGCGATGCTTTTTAGGTTAAAGCATTGTGTTTCATGCTGAACTGGACAAAATATACTGCGGTTTAAATCTGTGGCTCCTTCCCTTTCTGTCCTTTCCCTTTCCCTATGCCAATTCCTTTGAGCTAGAGTGTATATGCTACAGTATTTCATTCTCTCATGTCCTTAGAGTTAATGAATATGTAACCAGAATGACCCAGTTCAGCACAAATATGAGTTCATTGTTTACTTAGCAAGAGGAAATTATCAGGAAAGGTAATTACGTGTGTGATATTGATAAAAAAAGATTATGAACTAAAAGTAAACCTGCGATGTTCCTATGTGGTATACACACTAAGTTTTAACAACATATATTTATATGCACATACCACACTGAAGCAAACACTTCAATGAAATGTTGTTTTGAGGATACTGCTTTTGCAAGAAGTCTCATGTTTTCCAAAGGAGATAAGAAATGCAAGCCATGACCTTCTATTGTCTTATGCATCTCGTCTGATGAGGAGATAAGCTTATCAGGGGGCAAGTGGGTCGTGTGGACTTTGGGCCAGACATGGTCGGAAGAGGCTCGAGATTAAAGTACTAGCTAGTACTAGTTTAAGTACTAGTACTAGTACTGGTTTTAGCACAGTGTGAAACCTGTTTTTTATACACCAGTGAATGGAGACAAGAATTGTAGTCTTTATGAGCAGGTGGTCTGTACATACAAGTTGCTTTAATACAGGTCTCAATAAGAAACATTACCTGATGGAAACACAAAATGTGTTCTTCATGGACAGGTAGTCGTTATTAAAGCAGGTTTTACTGTACTACTGCAGGTTGCAAACTACTTTTGAAATGATGTCACCAAAAGCTGATAAACAGTATTATGAGAGTCTGCTGTGATTATCTCACAAATGTAGTTTTGTAAACCTAGCCAGCGACAGCCACAAGAAATATGTGGTTTAGGGCTGTAATATAGAAGTTGGTGATGAGATATGCATGAAATAAATGAATAGGAATGTCTCCACTTACATATGGCTATTTTTGTCATATTTATCACGTTCATCAGAAAACATTGAATCTTTACAACAATAAAACAACACATACAGAGTGGTACATTTGACTCGTTCTTTATTGAGCCTGATTGTTCCTGGGCTGGCAATTTTCCATTCTGATTCTAAGCAGCGCAACTCCCGCATAATTTGCTGTGCGGATAATAGAGGATAGACAATAAATAAACTTCAAATTCCTAAAAGGGCACAATTAAGCCACTCCCCTGTGGTCCCAAATTTTGACATAACTGGGTTCACAAAGCAAGAAATCTCACTGTGACGAACGGGTTAAAGACATGTTTAATAGGGAAAAAGGCGAGAAGGTCTTTATTGGTAGTCCATCCACCTGTGATGATCATTACTTAAGTTTACACACACTTGAAATATTTAAAATTCCCTACAGATCGAGTATGCAGTTCACTGAAGACGGTGGAGATGGAGGGCGCCAATGGGAAGGAGTCATTTGATATTGGCGTCACTCGGGTAGGCAGGTATGTAGTTAGCCATGTTTAGACGTCGTCAAGGTAATGGATGGTAGTGGTAAAGATTACGAGACCCATAATCATCGGAGAGTCATTCGCCCATTCTTTTTTGCTTTGAGGATCACAGAGGGGAGTCGTCTCAGAGTGAAAAAGTTGCTGAAATTTAGTAATATCTGGATATGTTATTACAGGGCCCTGTTGCATAAAACTTACCATTAATGTTAACTTTGCTACCAGTGGCAATTTCTATGGAAACCTTGAATTTGATTGGCTGTCGAGCTGTGTTACCATGGTAGTTACCATTGACTGCAGAGTTACCATTAATGGTAAGCTTTGTGCAACGGGGCCCAGGACAGTTCTGCTGTTAGTACAGGGCCATGTTGCATGTATGTTTTCATAACTTACTTATAACTTATAACTATACTCATAACTTACAATAGATGGTAACTACCATGGCAACAGGTGCAATAATGAGCACTCATTGGTTGTTGCCATGGTAGTTACCATTGATGGTAACTTACAATACTTGAAAACATATATATGCAACATGGCCCTGCTCTCATAATTATTACCGCTACTCTCCCTGATATTTAACATGTTCTTTACAGAGCCAGCATATTTGCTGGCTGGCTCTTCTCCACTCAGATACTGAGCAGAGCAACGCTCGCATAATCTGCTGTTCATGCAATAGATGACAGGCTATGAATGAATTTGAAATGATCTATAGGGTGCAATAAAGCTACACCCCTTTAGTTACTGCAGTTCCATGGCAAATTTTGACATCCTTTCTGAACCAGGGTTCACAAAGTCAGAAAATCTAAATGTGAGCAAGGGGTTAAAGTACCCGGTAACTATAAGACTGTGTGCCTGCTCAAAAAAGTGAAGGGGAGGTAGACAATCGGAAGGGATTTCTTTGATATTAGCATCACATGATAAGGAGGTAGCCATGCAGGGATCCCTGTGAAAATTCCTTCCTACCACAACATCTTACATTTCAGATTGTCAAAATACATTATCCTGTGCAATAAAAGAAAAATGATGTGATCAATGTTTACTGAAGTTCAACTCAGCCATGGCCCTTTCTTGGCTGATAATGTAGTGTGAAGTGAACTGTGAAAATAAGAGGATTAAAGGACTTTTAAAGTAAGCAGCTTCTATTGTGATTGGTTTAGGAAATGTGTGCTGAGTATGATGCAAGCCAACATATGTGCCAAGTGACATACAAAGCACACAATGATGTCATTATATTTTTTTGTGTGTGTCTTGTTGTTGCGTTTTAAATAAAGTTTATTTCATTCATCCAAAAACCTAGCTTATACATTATCATACAATTACATAATAGTAATAATGATAATAATCATAATAATTAATGATAATAAGGATAACAATATTAAGAAGAAGAAGAAGAAGAAGAAGAAGAAGAAGAAGAAGAAGAAGAAGAAGAAGAAGAAGAAGAAGAAGAAGAAGAAGAAGAAGAAGAAGAAGAAGAAGAAGAAGAAGAAGAAGAAGAAGAAGAAGAAGAAGAAGAAGAAGAAGAAGAAGAAGAAGAAGAAGAAGAAGAAGAAGAAGAAGAAGAAGAAGAAGAAGAAGAAGAAGAAGAAGAAGAAGAAGAAGGATGATAATAATAATAAGAACAATAATAATAATATTAATAATGCTTTCCATGTACTATTCTGTCCATAAATTTCCTCTTCAGTGTTGGGTTACACATATCTCAAAATTCAAATGAACAAATACTAGCAGTAGGAAGTATTGTTTCTGCTTTTGCTTTAGTGCACAGCCATTGATGTTGGGCATTCTGAAAGAGTTTGGGGTGGAGACGTTTCCGCACTTTGACAAGGGGACGAAGCACTGGCAGCTAGCAGACGGCAAGATCAAAACCTACTCCGGGAGCATTCCCCCGCTGCCCTACACCGCCCTCGCAGATCTCCTCAGGTACTTCAGGAAGGTGAGAACCAGCGACCCATTATCTGAGGCACGGCAAAGGGAACCACAGACCTCGATTGGGTTGTTAGCTGTGATTCGTTTTTGCCTCTACCACAAAGGTGCTGGTTGTATGCTTCCAAGTTGTGTATCTGTCTGTCAAGCCAGCCAATTATCTCATTCGTTTATGTGATCAGTCCTATATTGGATCAAATTTGGTGTGATATTAATATTTTAGTAGTATCAAACAAACTTTGATCAAATTCAGTAAAATAAGTATTATACATGACAAGAGAAGATATTTGATGGATTAGATCTTGGGCCAAATATGACAACAGGAATATTTGTCAGAATGTAGTGAAACAGGACACAAATATTAAATTCAACATGGTAATTCATTGATTTTATTTGGGCAAAATACCAGAGGTCAAGGTAGAAACAAATCGTGTTGTATGTCAAGGACTTAGCTTAACTACCAGTAGATAAATGTCAATGCATGTGGTCACCGTTCATTCCTTTTTTATACCCTCCAGCACAAAGACTAGAATATTGTCATTATCCCACAAAATGTAATTTGCTTCTCCCATGCCTCTAAAAATGTGTTATTTTTCTTTTCAACCTTCAGAAATGAATTCTCTTTGTCACAAGCATTATGCTTTGTGCATCTTGTATTTTGCAAAGAGATGTGAAATCAGATTCTACTTGATTCTTTTAGATGGACAAACTGGCAGCCACTGTGAATGCTGATGACAAGCCTTCCACCGAGAATTGTGCTGAATGGGATAACACCACAGTGCATGACTACATCAACAAGTATCTCTGGACGCAAGGTAACCCATGGCAACACAGTATTGATTGACTTATCATATCTTCAATGGCCTTGGGGTGATTTTAATAATTAAAGTGTGATCATGGTCAGTGATACAGTGCAGCCAAAACAAAAAAATAAAAGTGTAAGATTTTAAATATTTTTTGTGTAAATACTTTTTATGATATTGTAATATTAATCAGCCAGAAAACAAATATATAAGTATCTTTTTTTTTGGGTGGGGGTGGGGTGGGTGGGATGGGGGTGGGGGTTAATAATTCCCACCAGAATGAAAGCACCATGAACACAAAACAACAGCAAACAGAACAGATGGGCATTATAAGAAGGTGGCCTTTATAGATGCAATGGTATGCCAATAGGGACCAGAGTCATTCAAGTCAAGTGCATTATGAAATTTCCCTGTGAGACAGTTTCTTCTTCTAAACTTGAAAATTGTCTCGTAGACAAAAGTCTCAAATAAGCCTTAGAGGAGGACCTTCCATCCTCAGCAGCTTCCTAATCCATTTCTGATAAAACCTGTTTTGGCTGAAGAGAAAGTGTTATGGAAAAAAAATTGAAAGGTTACAAGGTCATGTACCCTTCAAAAACTTCTAAGCACAAACATAAAAGAGACAATTTAATTGAGTTTCTCTAATAAGGGAGAGTTTTTATCACAGGCCTTTCTAGACAATTTGATCGATGTCCCTTGCTGTGTTTTTTGTTGGTAGGGGCAAAGGAGATGGCGGCCACAATGGTGGGCACCTTCTGCAGGACCTCGCCCAGCGACATGTCCATGCTGCAGTATATCTGTGAGATCAAGTCCTGCGGGAACTGGGAGAAGCACATTGGGGGAGAGGGCACGGGCAGAATGGACCTTACCGTCAAGGTGAGCGTCTAAGGTCAAGGGTTATAAGGTCAGATATTGGTAAGAGCGAAAGGGGCAATTTGAGGATTGTATCTCTGAGATCAAGTCCTGCGGGAACTTGGAGAAGCACATCGGGGGAGAGGGCACAGGCAGAATGGACCTTACCGTCAAGGTGAGCGTCTAAGGTCAAGGGTTAGAGGTCAGAGGGAAATGGACAATTTGAGGCTTATATCTGTTAGGTCAAGTCCTGTGGGAACTGGGAGAAACACGTCGGGGGAGAGGGCATGGGCAGAAGGGACTTTACCGTCAAGGTGAGGGCTGAGGTCGAAGGTCAAGGGTTATAAGGTCAGATATTAGTCAGAACGAAAGGGGCAATTTGAGGATTAAATCTGTTAGATCAAGTCCTGTGGGATATAGGAGAAGCACATCAGGGGACAAATTAAAGAAAAAAAATGCATTAGGGGCTCCTCCCGTATAAGTTCCCAAAGCTCCCGTAGTACATTAGCAAAGAGTGCTATAGGAAATGCTTATAGTATGATGATACCTGTTTATTCCAGGGAGGGTTTCAGCAGCTCGCGGACCGCATGTACGGAGCTGTTGGCAAGGAGAGGATAATCCTGGGTGATGCTGTGACCTCCATCGAGCTGTTAGGAGACCAATCTCGAGCGGTGGTCATCACCAAGTCTGGCCGGAAGATGGAGGCCAAGAGGGTTATCGTGTGCATCCCCAGCAGTGACATCTGTAAGTTGGCTCAAGTACAAGTTGAACTCTACCAGTGCAATGTGTGCATTTTTCTTTGGGAATGTACACACATCCCGGAAAGTAATCTGTACGGCACAGGGCCATATGGGTTTTCAATTATTACCATCAATAGTAGCTACCATGGCAACAGCCAATGACCTGTCATTTGTGCACCTGTTGCAATGGTAGTTACCATTGATGGTGAGTTACAATAATTGAAAACCTATATGCGACATGGCCCAGGAAGGGTTAAAGGAAATTGAATTTGATTTTAACCGATCCAGGGGGGTGTTTCACCAAGCTGTTCATAAGTTACGAACGACTTTACGAACGATTGGTGATCCCTTCTTGTGCTAAATCAGATTCTCAATGAACAAAGTGTGGTATCGCATTTAGCACAAGAAGAGATCATTAGTCGTTTGTAAAGTCATGCGTAACTTACGAACAGCTTGGTGAAACACCCCCCAGTTGACTTAATATATTTTTTTGTGCACCTATGGTACCAAGGGGATTGAGCGGCACATTAAGCATTCAAAGCCCGCTGACCGGCACATCACGCACTGACCGGGGCAGTCCGATTATAAATGTAGTCTTTGGTCGTTTCATTTCAAATTTAAATAAGGATAGTTGTTCACTTTTCCTGAAAAGGCTCATATATAGCTATGACTGTGAAATTTTGTACATATTTTCGTTAGGGTATATTGCCAATTCCTGGCGTGTTTCATGGCTTTTGCCGATGGGCTACCCTGTCTTTAAGCGTGTAATATAATATCTCATACTTACATTACATTGACATCATCATCATGTTTTTAAACCTGTTGTCATTGAATATATGACGTCCCTGCAGGTAAACTGGAGCTGACTCCACCCCTGTCGGTCCCCAGACTGCTCCCTGTGGGCGACTACAGCACTCACTTCATAGTCACCTACAAGACGGTAAGACTTCAGAAGAATTTGACACAAATGTGAGGCTTTTTTTTTTCAATTTTCATCTAGACTCCGCATACCTGTGGGTGACTGTGTCACTCACATCATAGTCACCTACAAGACGGTAAAACTTAAGGGCCCCATTGTACGAAACATATTATTAATGGTAACTCTGCCACCAATGGTAACTACCATGGTAACATGAAAAGCACAGCAGCCTGGAATTTGATTTGATTTGATTAATTTGGTTCCTGTATTTCGCATAGATGATTCAATTATAACGTATTGAGCTTAGCTATACGTAAGTTGAATAATTTAGAAAGGTATAATATCAATGATATCAACATAAATCTGTTCAAATCAATGTGTGCAAAGATACGCGAATTACATCATATGATATTCATGTATCTGTGCACACATTGATTTGTACAAAGATACTTGAATGACATAATGAAATATCGACGCAACTGTATGTCCTTAGTGTAAAGTATCCTTCGAGCCTGCTCACAGTATTATATCAAAGCCACCTCATCGCAAGTTATCAATAGCTCAGATCTGATAATCTCAGCAATATGATTGGTCGAGAACCGGTCATGTGTCTAGTGTTTATGTCCTCACCTCAGGACTAATGTGCAGTTTGCAAGTTTGGCATCAGTATCTGTTATATTTGATGATGAAATGATATCCAGAAGTGAAGTCTCTGTGTAGCCTGGTTTCCAGGCTTTTGGTCATTTTCTAAATCAAATTTAAAAAAAAAAGTCTAGTATTCACAAAACTAGCCACTTGCTCATTCTCCTCTTTTCTCCCTCTGTCAATGAGCTGGAGAAGGAAGTGAGTATGATTAGTCTACTGCAGCCAGACCTGTTTACTGAATATTGAAGTTTGGATTGAAAATGCCCAACAGCCTAAATGCCAGGCTAATCTATGTGCTGATACATTGATCTTTTTTTCATTCAGAGTTTCTGGAGGGCAAAGAAGATGGCAGGGGAACTTCTTAGCATGGCAGGGACGTTGGGCAGCTTTAAGGACGAGAAGAAGTTCCCCCTGATTGCGTTCTTTGACCACACTTCAGCCAATGGCAGCCCAGCTCTCATGGGACTTTTCTCTTCTCTGTGCTACAGCAAGATGACCGTGAGTGACGTCCCTATTGTCTTTGTCTGGTCGACTTCTATGACCTCTGCCACACTGATGAACTCATCAACATTAGTGACCTCATTGACCTTTATAGCCTCCATGACCTCTGGCCTTGGTGACCTTATTGACCTCTTTAGTCTGATTGCATGGTCTTAGTGTCCTCATTATATTTGAGTGACCTCAATGATGTCAGTGGCGTCAGTGCACTCATGGAAGTTACTGACATCATTGATGTTAGTGACCTCATTTCACATAGTAACCTCAGTAATCTCTTACCCCAGTGGCCTCATTGCCCTCTTCAGTTTTATTGTCCGTAGTAACCTCAATGACCTCTAACCTCAGTGACCTCAGAGACGATAGTCGTGTCAATGACGTGGCCTCGGTGAACTCAGTGAGCTTTGTTGTGTGACTGATTTCAATAACACCAGTTACTTCAATGACATAAGTTATCGTACTGACCTCATTGAATAACCTTAGTAACATATACGCGACCTCATTGACCTAAGCAGGCTTATTAACCCGAGTAGCATCAGTGACACCATAAATCTCTGGGGTTTTTTTTTGTTTGATCTACCTGAGTGACCTCATTGAGCAAAACTGAAAAGTGACGATGTGCATACATGAAAATTTGATATTGAATGATGTTCTATTCAATGCTTAATTTTGAATAGTCACATAGTGCACACTGTTGTAGTAGTGAGATTAATGACTTTGTTTCTTTCCTGTTTACTCACAGTCGGAGGAGAGGAAAACGATAGCGATCAACTTCCTTGCTAGTATTTTTGGGGATGAGGCAAGAGCCGTCATCGATTACGCCGATTTAGTAAGTGATCTCCTTCTCTCAACTACTGAAGGTACCAGGTATATTCTACCCTACTCTGACAAAAGGAAGCAACTAACAAAGGAGACTTTCCTTGTAAATGAGCAAAATATGTCTATCACTTGCATTGACATCAGTGCAACACCACATCATGTTAGATTGAATGTCTCGCAGAAAGATGAATATTTCTTGTCCAGATTTTGGCCGTATGTAGGGAATTCTGGGTGCAATCTAAGAATACCAATAACCCAGATTTGAGTGATTTGTCACTTGCTTCCTTTTGTCACAGGAGGGCAGTATTCTTCTCCCATCACATATAGACAGGAATTAGAATACCTGGGCCCCTGCTCAGAAAGACTTATGACTGATGTGAATCGATTGCAAGTTCAATCCCCTTTCTCTAATGAACAGGAGGGTGTTTCACCAAGCTGTTCGTAAGTTACGAACGACTTTACGAACAACTGGTGATCCCTTCTTGTGCTAAATGCGATACCACACTTTGTTCATTGAGAATCTGATTTAGCACAAGAAGGGATCACCAGTCGTTTGTAAAGTCGTAAGTAACTTATGAACAGCTTGGTGAAACACCACCCAGAGTACATTAGAGATAGGGGTAGATAGGGGCGTTACGATACGATTTGTATCAATCATTAGTCCAGTTGCAAGCAATTGCAAATCTATTTAAGATAGACCCCATCTTCTAAAGAATTGCGATTGATTTGAATTGATAGCAGGTCCAATCCCTTATGTCTAATGTATAGAGTTATGATTGATACCAATTACAAGTCAAGTCTGGATCAATCAAAATCATTTAAAAGACAAGTCCGTGGTGCAAAGACCCACAAGCAATTGGCAAATTGTTTTCCGGCATTCCACGAGCAGAAGCATGAATGATTGTAGATTTGATGACATTAGATAATTGGAATGTGAAGACAACAAACACATCCTCATAAGTACAATTGTGTGAAAGCAGACAAATGAAAGATTATCATGATTGAGGATTGGAGTTTTATAATTAGCTTGTGATTATCAAGTGTAAAGAAAGATGGGGGGGTTGTTTTTATGTATTCCGATGTTATGGATGTTCGTCTTGTGGGTACTTCAGGATGGGCAGTCGTAGTTTTATCTGTCTTGAATTAGCTCATTGTTTGCTTGATCATTCAGCTATTTGTACATTTTGTCCCTGATAAGCTTTGGCTGAAATCTGCCTGAAATCTGTTTTGTTCAAATATTTAATAGCTTTACGTGCATTTCACAAACAGTACTAACTAACTCATTCACATATTGACTGGTGCAACATTTCTCCCTTGCTTGATGTACAAAGAAAATTTAATTTAAACCTTGGTTTAAAACCCCAATTTTTTCCATTGAATTTTAAAGCACCAAGTTCTTTTCATGTCTTACTACTATTCACTCTGTAATAAAAATCAATTGATTAGATTAAAGTCATTATACATTCAGTTGAGGCCAAAAGTTTACATACACCCATAGAATTCAGTGAAATTTGTTTGCGTGCCAAACATGGTAAAATCTACTATATCTTCAGAAATATAAATATTTCCATGACGAATCTGGTATCAAATGAAAGAGTGTATCAAGTTTTTTTGGAATGCCCTTGGGATTAGATTATATTTCAGTTGGAATATTCTTTGAAGAAAAAAAATAATTTTCATGTCAAATATATTCTATTGTTTGTTATTATATTTTCAAACATCATTTCAAAGAAATATATAAATGTCAAATCTATAAGATATATTACATTTTCTATAATGCTATGTCACCACTGAACAAAAAAGTGTATTCTGAAATGCTTGTGTTGAGAAGTAACTAGGCAAGCACAGATATGAAATGTTTCTGTCAAGTTTTGATTTTTAATTTGTCTAAAATATGAAGATATTCTGGGGAAAATGACACCTAAATGTTTTTTCAGCTCCTAATAACAAATCAATGTGATAAAGGGGCATGACATACTCATTTTTTTTATATCAAATTCGTCATGATAGCACAAATATATTTTAAGATATTTAATGACATTTGGCAAGTGTCAACTTTTCCTTGAATTTCCTGGGTGTATGTAAACTTCTGGCCTCAACTGTACATGTTCCATTTGTATATGTTATGATGAAATTAATTTTGTTAGTTGATTTTGAAATAGAGCTTTATCATTCAATATAAAATCAAAAGGATGGGGGCTAACAAATTAGTGAATTTGGGCATCTCTCTCTTTAACTCGGCAGGTGTGGTCAAAACGGGCTAAGGGCGAGGAGCCATGTAAGCTGACGGACGGACTCAAGACGTCAACAGTCTTGGACTCCTTGGACAAACCGCATGGATGGTGAGTTCATAAGTCCTTACCCCTTTCTCTACCAGACAGGATCCTCCATATCACATATACGGGAAAGTCGTTCAATAATGCACCATGCAGCGACATACATTTTTTTTATTGCAGTCATGTCCTCTGCCGGCCTCATATAGTCCTCTCAACCGGAAGCAGATATGACTGCCAACAAAATCCGTCTGACAGAAAGAGCCTCATGCATTTTTGCTTTGATTATCTGAAGATCTAATCAAGTATTCAACGTTTTGTTGACAGAATAGTAATGGATGATGTGTTATTGAACCAATCCCCCAAAAATGGACATTCTTTGACTTAATGTTTTAGCTTGATTTGACTTACGGTTTTTAAAATCATTTTTAAAAAGTGTCAGATGATTTTAACACATAGTATATCATATCATATATCATATTTTTTCAGTCATCATATATGTAAATATATGTGATGAATATATTTATATAATGAATATATGTGTGTAAGTGTTTTTTCTCTGTTCCTTTTCTTTCCTCCCTCCCTCCTACCATCCCTCTCCCTCCCTTCTCCTATTTCTCTCCCTCCCTCCTACCACCCCTCTCCCTCCATCCTACCATCTCTCTCTCTCCCTCCTACCATCCCTCTCCCTCCCTCCTACCATCCCTCTCTCTCCCTCCTACCATCCCTCTCCCTCCCTCCTACCATCCCTCTTCCTCCCTCCTACCATCCCTCTCCCTCCCTCCTACCATCCCTCTCCCTCCCTCCTACCATCCCTCTCCCTCCCTCCTACCATCCCTCTCCCTCCCTCCTACCATCCCTCTCTCTCCCTCCTACCATCCCTCTCTCTCCCTCCTACCATCCCTCTCCCTCCCTCCTACCATCCCTCTCCCTCCCTCCTACCATCCCTCTCCCTCCCTCCTACCATCCCTCTCCCTCCCTCCTACCATCCCTCTCCCTCCCTCCTACCATCCCTCTCCCTCCCTCCTACCATCCCTCTCCCTCCCTCCTACCATCCCTCTCCCTCCCTCCTACCACCCCTCTCCCTCCCTCCTACCATCCCTCTCCCTCCCTTGTCCTGCAGCATTCACTTTGCTGGGGAGGAGACTGGTGCAGTGTGGGCAGGGATGATGGAATCTGCTGCCGAGGCATCCACACGCGCCGTCAAAGAGGTCCTCGCAGCCTTATAGGAAGGACTCCACCCACGTCACGCTTGAGTGAATCAGAAACGTTGGCAGGTTGCCAGTAACATTCAAGGCGGGTGTTTCACCAAGCTGTTCGTTAGTTACGAACGACTTTACGAGCGACTGGTGATCCCTTCTTGTGCTAAATGCGATACCACACTTTGTTCATTGAGAATCTGATTTAGCACAAGAAGGGATCACCAGTCGTTCGTAAAGTCGTTCGTAGCTTATGAACAACTTGGTGAAACACCACCCAGGGGTCATTTTCTGTCTGATAACAAATTCTCTTTACTGCATATAGGAGGAAGGGTGTCCCATAATGATTCCTGCAGTAGTATTCAATATTTTACGCCTCTGCAACACGGTTGCTTGATTGGATTATGTTTCGGGACAATTGAATGATTCTAATGTGGGTCAGAAAGGTCACAGGTCAAGGTCAACTTGTGAAACGTGGCTGTTTGTGTGATGAATTGTGAAATATATGACCAAATATCACCAAACGTGGTGCAATGATGATATATGACGGGTCTCACTCAATTAAGTTTTATTTCTTAGCCAAGGTAGCAAGTTTTCCATGCTTTAGAAGATGAAATTTTACCAAATACTCAGTATTTTGGCAATACTTCAGTGTCTAGGAAATTTTACCAAATGTTCAGTATTATGGCAATACTTCAGTGTCTGCGCAGGAGGGCGGAGGCATACCAGTTGACTGCGTGCAGTCAAATTTCTTGCTTGGTTTTTTTTGTGATTTTTTTTTTTTTTTTTTTTGGGGGGGGAAGGGGGCAGTCATGTCCATTGTAGGCCAGTAACATTCCTAATCACGATTGTGTATCAATTACCAAGGAGAACCAGAGCCCTAGGGTGGTATTCTGTCTTATAAAGGATTCTTTTTACTGCATCTATGGGGAAAGTTCCCATAATGCACTGCGCAGTGATATTCAGATTTTTTTAGGGGGGGGGCAGTCATATCCACTTGCGGTCTCATTCATGAGACAGGAAACGGACATGACTGCAAACACAAACTGAATGACGCTGTGCAATGCATTATGGTAAGACTTGTCCTAATATGAGGCACGGAATATTATGATTTATTACAACTTGACTTGTGTATAAGTCGAGGCCCTTAAAGGGCATATAGTGTACTGGGAAGGCAAAAAAAGCCTTCAAAATGTAACTGTTAGCAATCTTCTTGCCAATGGTCTTAAATTCATGTATTGTCTATTTTAGAAGCTTGCTTAAAGTTATTTTCCCTCAAATGATCCACATATGGAGTAATTAATGATTAATGATTAAATCCTCAAAATGTTTGGCCCAAACATTTTGAGGATTTGTGATTTAATCACCCATTACTCCAAATGTAGATTTTTTGAGGGCAAATAACTTTCAGCAAGCTTCTAAAATAGACAATACATGAATTTAAGACCATTGGCAAGAAGATTGCTAACAGTTACATTTTGAAGGCTTTTTTTGCCTTCCCAGTACAGTATATGCCCTTTGATTTTGTAGATGTTTTGCTTCAAATATTAGAACATATTGTATGCGATATGACCATATATAGGCACTGATTGCATTGCCCAGGAGAGCCAGGAAGTATATAGTCTATTTTAGCAAAACATGCTGGTAGACTGTACATAACGTGATCATGTGTGCAGATTTGCCAATAGGTATTCTGATATTGGAATGCCTGTAGTCTGTATTTTGAACTAAAAATGAACCTGAATTCCTGAAGGTTATATTGGAAATACTGCATTTATGCAACTAAGATCATGTGTAATTCTATTTCATTCAATGGGGATGCGCTGATTTTGTAATCAGAAACCTGATGTTTAGACAGCAATACTGAACCTAGGTGAGAGAAGATGGGGGCGCTGTGTACAAGCACCGATAACAATCATGAGAAGTCAATCTACGTGGATATGTTGCTGGTTCCTGTAACTTGTAGTGTGTTTCTCAAAAAACATGTATAATGGCAGACTATTGATTCATTTGTTGGGGCTGGTCTGCCTTGAAAATATTAGGTTAAAAAATGCAATAAGATAATTTGAATTATTTGATTCGGATTTGATCTGAAGTCACTCTATGTGTATATTATGTTGACCCTCATCTGCTTTAAAAATATTTTAAAAATGCAATAATATGATTTTTATTATTTGATAGAGATTTGATCTCAAGTCGCCAGTTGGTCTATGTGTATATTGTGTTGATTCAAGTCACTCAAAGTGTTTTTCCTCAGAAACCAAGTAGAATGGTCTATTACTTTATATGTGGGGGCTTGTCTGCCTTGAAAATATTATGTAAAACAATTCAAGATGATTTTTTATTAATTGAATCGGATTCAATTTCAGCTAAGTATACATGTATATTTTGCTGAAATATATCACTTGTGTCTTCCTCAATAATCAAGTATTATCATTCTTATGTTATGGTCATTTGGAACTTTTATTTTTGCATTTAGCGCCTCGTTACCATGACAACAATGGTGATTATTATCGTTACTATTTGCTGTTGTTGCCACTGTTGCTTTCATGATTATATAAAGTATAATTTGAAGAGGAAGAACAAGAAAATGATGCGGGATGAGGGATGTACATCAATTTTTTTCTGCACCAAATGATACATATTTGCACAATTTATACGGGTACATACAAATCCAAATAAGGATCATTTCTTCTGGCACAGGAAGGGTTGAATGTATTCGGAAAACCAGGAAATCTGGGGAATCACCAGATCGGATGATGGCCTGCCGTCAAGTTTGCTGCTTTCACTAATGTATAAGGATGTCCTGTACACTACCCTTAATCCTTTCAGTCTGTTGGGAGCATGACATGAGTAATACCTCAATGTCATTATCATGGTTGGGTACCAAGATGGTTCATGTCATTATATTTGATTTGACATGTCCAAAAATTGAAAGTAATATGGAAGTACCCCAGAAAGCCCTTTCACTAAAATCTAGCCAAATTGTCCGTACGGTGGACTACTCATGAATATTAATGAGTCAGATGAAATGAGACTCTTTCGGGTATTTCCATGTTGTCGTGTCTTGACTCGTGAACTAGAAATAAGCAGTAGATTGCAGGTTCAAATCCCGTCTGGTTCCAAGTGTTTTGTCTGACATGTTTTTCGTTCATTTAGAGGATGGAGCACGCTATCCTTATTACTGGGTGTATGCCTAAAATTTCTTTGTAAGTATGGAGTGAGTTCTGTGAGAAAAGATGCAATGAATACCACTATCAGTATTAATGTTGCTTTATTAAAAAAGATGAATATTAGAAGCCGTGGATCAAGTATTTAGGGAGAGAGGGGCCACACACAATAAATGTGAAAATAGAGGGGAAGCTGACTGCAATTTTCTTGTACATGGTTGTATTCATCATGTATTCTCAGTGTGCGATTCTCAAAAAAAAGGGGGCCTCTTCTTGCACCCCCTCCCCCTCCCCCACCTGGATCTGCCGCTGGTTAGTTTTTCTTAACTTATGGGAAGCGTTTGCCATATGTTACATGTAAGTCCATGGGAGTGAGATGTTCTAGGAGTCGGTGCATGGGCCAATGTTACTAATAATGAAGTCTAACCCTGTTGCAGGTCATAAACTGAAATTTTGAAGAAAAAAAACAGAAAATGAAAAGAAATGTATGAGAACCTCCCAATAATCACACCAGAATCTGACTTGTGAATTTATTTCCAAATGCAATCATTTAACCATTATCATTTTTGCTTTCAGTACAGTACTAAATGTGTGTACTTATGTGTGAATGGAATAATAGTGATTGGTGGAATTTGAGTAGGTTTTAGACAGGTCGTCCCAAACCTCCCGGTTTTTGTAGCCTAGCAACCGGAGACTGTTGCTCTGGCACACTGGCAGTATATGCATTCAATTGCCCCTGGCAGTGTGCAATGCCTGCTGCCTGACGCATTGCATACCGACAGGGGCAATACGATTATGAATTTATACCAATGGTCGCTACATTTCAAACTAGGATAGTTTTTCACTTTTCATGAAAAGCTTTGTGAAGCTATGAATGTGAGATGTTGAACACATTGTTGTAAAGGTATTTTGTTGATTCCCACCGAATTTCAGGACATGCGCAAATGGGCTACCATGTCTTCAAGACAGTAGTGATTCAGGTATATTGTCGATTCCCACCAAATTTCATAATGTGCAAATGGGTTACCCTGTCTTATAGAGCAGGCATGTTCTACATAGAACAGTTCAGTACTGTGCCACAACAGAATCAGGTATGGTGGGCAGAGACGTATGCAGAAACGCCATGATTTATTTTCAAATGCAATCATTTAACCATTATCATTTTTGCTTTCAGTACAGTACTAAATGTGTGTACTTACGTGTGAATGGAACAATTTCATACTGCCAATGTACAATGGAGCCTGAATTTATATTTTTGTAATTTGTGAAATTAAATGTACTTATGATCTCATGAAAGACATCTGTAATTGTGTACTTCAGTGGGTCATATTTTATCAGGAAGAAAGAGAAAAATACTTGAGAGAGAGAGGGGGGGGGGGGGGAGAAAGATGGGGAGAGATATGGGGAGAGGGAGGGGGCTTACGGGGGAGGGAGAGAGAGTGGGGGAGAGGGAGGAGAGAGTGTGTGTTTGTGTTGGAGATGTAGAAGGGAGGGAGAAAGAAAAGGAAAGAGAGGGAGAGAGAAAGGACAAAGGAGGGATAAAAAGGAGAAGGGAGGGAAAGAGATGGGAGGAAGGAGAAGGCAGGGAGAAGGAAAGAGGTAGAGAGGTAGAGTGGTTGGAGAGTAGATAGAGAGCGTGAAAAGGAGAAACATGAATGGCGAGTGAGAGAGATAAAGAAAGAAAGGAAGAGAGATAGAGATAGAAAGGGGTAGGGAGATAGAACGGGTGGGGAGGAGATAGGAAGAGATAGAGAGATGGGGGGGGGGGGGGGGGTGGAGGGACAAAGTGATACAAATAGACGAAGGCAGACAAATAGGACAGAAACGTCAAGAGAAAATGCGCATATGTGTGTTTGTCTCATTAATGTGAGCTAAAGATCCCATTCCAACACAACACGATCACAACCCTTCCTCCTTCATTAAAAAAAAAGAGAAAAGTGAATTGAGAGAGGTACAAAAATAATGTATCGAAACACAAATTTTACTTGATCACATTTTACAGCGTTGTTATTTAACTGTTTTCATAAACTCCAATGACACAAAAAACACTATCAAAATGTTGAACATCTAGTACAGGAAATCAAACGTTATAAAGCCTGCAAATTTTCGAGATAAAAAAAGTTATCTATCACTTCTCTTAAACTTAAAACTCCCCACATCAATATTCAAAATGTTAAAGTAGTAATGTGATTAGCATACTTTCAGTAACATTACAATTACAAGTGCAGCACAAATTAACTCGTTAATTGCTTCATTAACATTATGCTAATTTCTGCTTCATATAATTTGTCTAATTCTGATTACCCATCATTTTCACTTTTTTAAAATTAATCACGATAAAATAAACGCGTTGTAAATGTCAACGTACACTAAAAATCAAATATGAATCTCAGTGATCATAATCAATTGAATTCATTACACTATGACATGGCTCACATTCATGTAGCCGATATGTTTTTCTTCATATTTTGCATGTCATTTTGCTTATTATTATATATTCACGCTCTTTATATCAGCGAAGTCATCGTGTAATTCAGACCGTCGCACTATTATCACACTTATGAACGAACGATTCAGCGTTCCAGTAAAATACCAGATTTTAATTCATCAATTTCATTTTCTAAATGTCATCTTGTCAAACATTATTCAATTTTAATGTTATGTTACAATCTTTGAGATAATAGCATAATATGCATTGAAGTAAGAAATTGCTTGTTTTCTAGCTTTTTCATGAATCCGTAATGCTTAAATGTATCGAAGCTAAAGGCTCGCACAGGCATTTGCTACTCTTATGCATAGTCCAATATGACAGCTCAAGCACGATGTTTGTGTGTTTGTTTACACATTTGTAAAACTATAAAATTCGACAATTGGCCGAGACGCGGGTTGTTTTTATTCACAAACTAAACTTTGAATGACAATGATCACGATGATGATGATAATTATAAGAATGATAATCACGATAACGATTATAATGATAATAATAACGATAACACTAACAACATCTTTTCAATAATATATCTCCCATGTAGACTTCCCTTAGACCATCCATATTTTGTTTAAACATCATGCTATCCCATGGCATATAAGGAGGCAAAATATGCATTAATCAGATTAAAATGGTGAATGTTAACTCTTCACGACCCAATGGTGCATTTTTACACCCGTTACACACGCAGATCCCATAGGGATTATTCATCCGGCACAGGAGTTGGTGCTTCTTCCGAGCAACGTGGAGGTGGTCGTAGTCGTGGTCGTAAAGAGCTGGAACGGTGATCGCGCACGTGGTTGAGTCATCCATCGAGCACGAGACTCTGCCCCCCTGCTTGACCCCAGTTCGTGTCCCACTGGGGTCGCATCAGCACAAACAGCCTGGGCAGACATGGCAGAAGAAGAGGGGAGAAAATAGGACATCGTATAGACATGAATACAGGAAGGGACACCAGCTGAACTTACGGGGGTGGGTGGGATGGGCAGACGGAGAGATGACAGGAGGATGAGTGGGAGAGAAAAAACGAGAGGGAGAGAGAGAGGGGGGGGAAGAGAGAGAGAGGGGGGAGGGAGAGAGAGAGATAGAGAGAGAGAGAGAGAGAGAGAGAGAGAGAGAGAGAGAGAGAGAGAGAAAGGAGAGGGGGAGGGGAATGGGGAAAAAGAAAGATGAAAGAGATGGAGGGGGTGCGAGGGAGAAAGAAAGATGGAAAAAATAAGAGGAAAGGAAAGAGAGAGAGGGGTGGGAGGGGGAGAGGGAGAAAGTAAGATGAAAGAGATAAGGAGAGGAAAGAGAGAGAGGGAAGAGTGGGAAAAAGAAAGGACAGAGAGAGGGAGGGAGAGACGGAGAGAAGAACGAAGAAAGAAGAAAGAGGCGTTTTCGCACAAGCATGTTCATAAACCAGCAGTGTGTCTGGCACACAAGGGGTTAAGGGGGGCCCGGGGGGGGGGGGGGGGGGGAGGTACTGCTTTCTCCGGCCCCTCTCTGTCTCCGCATATGTGCCTAGTTTACCATCGACTTCAAACGGACAATTCTCTGATCTGCGTCGTGTAAAAATACACGCCCCCGGGTCTCTCATCGCCCATTGATTTTGATCAGGTAATGTGACACTAATTCCGACACCTAATGCTAGTGCCCTCATATCTGTCACTCCCTCGAGTCGTTCGACTTTTGTATAGGTAAGACACTAAAGATGAGACGCTGGTGCCCCGATTTCCAATTTTACATCACGCTACCAGTACGTGCATCATGACCGGGCGAAAAACAGATTGAAAAAAAAAATCAAATATATTTACTCATCTGAACGGTAACTACTAACCATAATAATGTGAGGAAAATGGTTGATTCATATTTTAGCTAATAATACCTGGACAATAAAAATCAGGCCTGAATCTTAAATTTATTTTTTGGCAAGTTATGTGAATCAACGCGTTTTCGTTTATACAGAAATGTTTGCACATTTTTGTTTCTGTAATTACGGTGAAAGAAAGGGGATGAAAACTAAATTTTAGGAGGGAAAAGAAAGACGGAATAGAGATGGAGTCAGGAGGGATGGTTGGAGGTCATTCTTTCATAGGAAGCTGATTTGACTAACACGAGGAAAAAACTCTTGAGCTTGCATAAGCTTGAGCAAAATGGGACAAAATTACCAGAAATATATGACAAAAGAAAATGTTGTCCTTGTAGAAAATCTATTTAGATTATACATGTCACGTAATATATGAACTCTCATGTATATTACGGGGACTTGCCATTGTCCTGTTGAGAACAATGTGTGATTTATCCATTATTGTAAATCATTGTGCTGCAGACGACACGATCCGATCAGTCGTACGACGATACGATTGGTTGAGTCGCAGGACCCGGTCATGGGATTTATGCAAGAACGTGACATCACATTTCTAGTTGTAGGTTCGACCCCATCATGCAGTGCATACAGTAGCCAAACAGAGCAAAAAGTGCGTCATAATCTTAGACTACTCCATGTACTCTAAACGCAAGTTGACAAGATTTGAAGGTTATTTAATCAATAAATAAAGAATTTAAACTCATCTGAACTTCTTTATAATGCTGTCTCATTGTTCTCCAACTTTCGCCAAAATGTCTATCTCATGTTTTTTTTTTCTGGTTTCATTCAAATCAAGTTACCATCGTGATTCCAGCGGCCTTTAACTCTTTCTCTTCCAGACTTTATTTTGCCCGATAGGAAGAGTGTGTATTACCAGTGCAAAATGCGTCATTGTCGTTGAGTGCCAGAAATCTGGCTGCTTTATGGGATTTGTGTGTATTACCAGTGCAAAATGCGATATTGGCGCTTAAGAAGTTCAGGATGAAACTGTCACCCCATCTTCATAAAGGGGGTATCTCACTAAATGCCGAATGCTTGCGAACGTAGCGTTTTGGAGATTTCGTCACTGTTCGTAAAAGTTTGTGAAAGGTTCGTTAAAGGTTGCAAGAAAGTTCGCAAATATTTTTTCGTTATCGCAAGGAAATTTTGAACATGTCCAAAATTTCATTGCGAATTAATCTTTTCGCAAACAGTTGCTAGCGTTCGTAAAACAGTCATAAGCATGAATTGCAAACGGTTGTTAGACGGCATCGCTGAAGTTCTTTACTGTTTCGCCAATGTTAGCGACCACATGACCATTATGATTCATGTATGAAATCCATTGAGAGAATTTGCCATTGAGTGAGGAAGCATCGAGGAAGCAAATTATACCTACTAAGAGGAGAGCAAAGATGCCTTGGGGACAGAAAAGGTTCATGCAGAGGAAGATGTTCGCAAAGGTTCGTCAAAAAATGTTTGCGAATCCAAAATTCGCTACATTCTAAGCATTCGCCGCCTAGTTAGATACCCCCTTACTGTACCTGTCACTTGGTATTCGAGACTCTTCCTTCAGAAGTTCGAGGAATGCTGTGGAATCTTTCCTGTTCTTGTCTGCATCGTCGAAGATTTCGTTGCACCCGAAGAGTTCCAAGTACCCGCATGGTTCCGTCGTGCCCGATCTCATTAACCGTAGTTCCTCCCTTATCCATAGTGATATAGCCTGTGGAAGGATTGGGGAGTTGGTGAATGAGCCGTTTTCATAAAGCATTCACAAATTGCCCACCTAAAGGACCCATCTCACCGACGGATACATCTGTTAAAGGGATAGTTTACCCTGAAGATAAGTTGGTTTCAATAAAAGCATGAACCTTAAAAAAATACATATTAGTAAAGGTTTGACGAAAATCGGTCAAAGGAAAAGAAATTTATTAGATTGTGAATTTTCAATTGTGTGACGTCACGTGCGATGTGCTCTCCCTTAATGTTGTGTACAACATAATTACATAAATTGCTCTTTTTTGTTTTTGATTGATTGATCGATGTGAAATTAATGACACCACCAACACTTCAGTGTCATATAAGTGTCGAACAGTTCATCTAAAAAGTTATCATCATTCCCTTATGAAATTTACCACATTTGAGTAGAATTATAAATCAGAGATAAATGTTAAAGGGCAAATACTGTACTGGGAAGACAAAAAAACCTTTAAAAGGTGATCATGAGCAATCTTTTTGCCAATGGTCTTAAATTTATGTGTTGTCCATTTTAGAAACTTGCCGAAAGTTATTTGCCCACAAATGATCCACATTTGGAGTAATAAGTGATAAATTACAAATCCTGTAAATGTTCGGGCCGAACAATTTGAGAATTTATGATATAATCACTAATTACTCTAAATGTGGATCTTTTTTGGCATATAACTTTCAGCAAGTTTCTAAAATGGAGAATACTGTACATGAATATAAGATCATTGGCAAGAAAATTGCTCACGATCACCTATTGAAGGTTTTTTGTCTTCCCAGTACAGTATATGCCCTTTAACTACTTCCCCGGGATAACTTCCACGCTCTTTATGAAAAGATAAGCAGGTTCTTTAACGTGCAAATGATGCATTTTTTTTTTTGAAAAAAAAATGTACACAATATTATGGGAGAGCACCTCGCACGTGACGTCACAAAATCAAAAACTTTAACAGATCGTAACTTTCTTATCCTTTGACGGATTTTCATCAAACCTTCACTACTATGTTGCTTTCATGTGTTTGCTCTTATTGAAACAAAAATGAACTATCACTTCAAGACCTTAAAGTGTAACACGTTGCCAAAACTCTTGAAAAAATAGTCGCTGCGTGCGGCGCGGACGTTACTAATGAGACCGGAAATGGCTTGGGCTCTCAGTGAGGCGACATCGTCGCGACTTTTTCCTATCTATATTATACACGTATACCTAAATCTTCAAAGTCATCTATCATACATAAGTATCTGCACGTAAATATATCGTAAATAAATCTTTGTTTGCAAATGTTATGCGCGTCGTTCAAACAATACGTTTCCAATGAGAGCCCCAAAGCTTATCAAACAGTGTCAAAGGTGTGTCGAATAGCAAAAACAAATTATATCCAGAGCGCGTACCATCCATTGAAACTGAATTACGAATTACATGTGAATTTAATGACACACCACTATGCAGTTCTATGAATAAATTTACACTAATTGATTATCGTTTATGCATGGTATTGCTAGAGCAACATCCGATCAAGCGCTATATCTATCCTGGTAATTTATACCTCCTTAGTATTAACGATAAAGAGAGAAAATGAAAAGTAAAAAAGGGGGATGTATAGATTAAATTAAACATGAAAAAATGAAAGGGTGACATTTATCCGACATTGACTAGTGGGCCTATGAAAGGCCCGGCTATGGTCACTGCTGTTTTCTCTACCACATAGTTTATAAGCAGTTGACTTAAAAACATGCTCATAATGACGCCACACTTCGATACTAATCTTAACCGGAAACTTGCTCGAGTTTTGCCCGAAATAGCAGCAACTAAAATAAGGTGTTAAAATACACATTTGACAAATAATTACTAATAAGTTACAATTCGAATTAAGCTGAAAGTGACACATCATAAAGTCAAGGGATGCCATTTTATTTAGAAGCATGTTTTGTGACATTTCATCAATTACTTTTCTTGTAATAATCGTATGAATAGAGATGTTCACTTTTGGACAAATTTGGACCTACAATTTTGTGTGTATCAGATAACGAATTCAGAACACAACAATGACCATTGTGTGTCACACCTGTCAATCCATTCGCAACTGCCATGTCATTAATAATGCATGATGTTTCTAACAGAAAAGAAGTTGTGGGTTGGCATGTGTGATGCACAATGAGCATCGTTGTGTTCTGAATTATGCATCTGATACACACACATTTTGAGATACAAATTTCTCCAAAAGTGAAAATCTCATTAGTTATTCACAGGATTATTACAAGAAAAGTAACTGAATAAATATCACAAAACCTGCTTTAAAAAGATTTACATTCTTTGACTTTATGATGTGTCAATTTCAGCTTGATTCGAGTTGAAGCATATTTTTAATTACTTTTCACAAGTGGCAAAAGTTTTTTTGAACACCTCCTAGTATAATCAAATTAAATGTTTGACTTAATTACAAGTTGGTACAATTCTAATAATCCTTTAAATATTTAGTTAAATGTTAATTGTTGATAAATCATGCACATTGTATTTGTACAAACAATGACACACAAGTAAAAATCTCATTATTTTCTCATCATTATTCGAAGACATTGTTGATCTCAAAGTCAAATCATGAAAAGGCTGGCTGTAAGACCCGCTGCCCCTGCCATGCCCACGGCTGCGGCATGTGGCCAGTGGTTGTCCTATCAGTATCATGCCTGTCGGGCTAGTCAATCTACACACACCGATTTGTCTGGCATATAAGGAGTTAAAACGACAAATAATGCGTCAAGAAAGACAATAAACTGACAATGACATGGAACGAAAATGGACACAGAAAGTGCAATTAAGCCTTTGCGAGCCAGATAAAATGGCACTCGACGGGATTTCTGTATATTACTTATGAATGAATACACATGTGGTGCAAAAAACATTACGACACAATATTCATTCTCATAATCAGTGATTCTTACCTCTGCTGGTAATCCATATCGCGTTTCCAGTGTTTTGGTCAGCTCGGATCGAAATTTGTTTGAGAGCTTCGACGCTGGGAGATTCGTGTGCACTACACAACGCAGCATGATGGCCAACCAAACAGATCGACGAACTGGCTAACAAATAATAAAGAGAAACCCACAAGGAGTAACAATTTCGCTTCAAAAAGAGAGCTAGAAATAACCGCCTAGAACTGATTTTGTGGACCTATACAGTGACTGACGGTCTTTGTTAGAGTAACAGCGATACGTTTTCAACTCCACCTGGAAAATGTGCAACAAACACTTTTGCACGAGAGAGAGTGAGAGGGGGGGGGGGGGGTAAGAGAGAGAGAGAGAGAGAGAGAGAGAGAGAGAGAGAGAGAGAGAGAGAGAGAGAGAGAGAGAGAGAAAGGCTACCCAGTTTCCTCCTAATGAGTATGTCGATCTAGTTATGGAATGCTGGCTTTTCGTCGTACCTGCAACAAAACTCAAACCGCTCCCAGACGAAACCGCAGTCGTGATAAACTCAGCGCGGAGCAGCCTACATCTATGTTGCACAACATGCAAGTTTTTATTGTGTGCTCCAAATGGGCGCCAAATCCACTTCTCTGAATTTAGTCATAAACTATGCTTATCTGCCTGGATTTGTGCAGGTAGGGGATTGAGTGAATAAAAAGTCTTCAGTGTTTTGTAATGAATTATTTTCGTAATGTATTCACAACTTTCTCCCCAACGAACAGGCCATTTCGTTATGTCTGCAAATTCGAACAATATGTTACTATTGGTAACCTCAAAGCTTATCCGAGGTTTGTCTGACTAGCAACAACTAATATATTCAGAGTGTATTCCACCCTTTGAATATGAATGACTCGTTACAGTTAGGGGGGGGGGGGGGGGAGTCGATCGTGGATACATTACGAAATCGGTCTGCTGCGTCTAGTTATTCAATTTAAATTGGTGGAATGCACTCTAAATGTATATACAAGTCGTTGCTAGTTGGACAACCCTCGGACAAGCTTCAGGATTACCAGTAACGTATTGTTTGAAAGACGCGCACAACAATTGAAGAATGAAAATGGTCTGTTTCGCAAATTTCAAGGAAGTAAGGGGAACGCTGTAAGAAATCCTGTACTCTGCCTTTAAAAAACAAAGGAAATGATGAACAATCAATACAAGGACATGACAGATATAGCCTATGTATTACTTAAAAGATTGACAATTTTCTTCACTTTCCGACATTTTGTGCAATCGTGGAATAATTGTCAAAATGATATCATAAGCTAAGTAATTATCATTAACAGTGTCTGCCAAAAAAAAACACACAAGTGATGACCTCGCCGTATACAAACGTGCTTCAGCGTGCTCTTAACTTACACAAAACTTACCCGTAACTTTATCAACGTACGCCAGAATATTCGCCAAATGGATAAATCGTCAAGGTGTGACAGCGCCGTAATCTACGTCCTTAGATGAAGGATCTTTACATCATTGTTGTACTGACAAAAGATACGGGCACCGGGATATTTCCGTTTTTTGTAACATAAATTCACAATGCACAGGCACCCCTTGAACCAGGTGGTGGTTTCGTTGGTAGTAGGCTCATGTTACTTATTATTATCCGCTTGTAGAATGAATGCGTACCTCACCGGCTTCACCTCATTGCTTGGAGACTTGATGTGGCTTTAACATTGGTACTCCACAAAACGCTTCTTATCTTGTCATTGGAAATCTTAAGACACTATCGCGACACGTCTTCCGTTTAGGCCTCTATACTGCAACTTTATAGCAAGTAGGGACCTTCAGCAATCTATACCAAAGTACCATCGCACCAACTTAGCAGATTTTTTTTTTATTGCAAAAACGATAACTTGAACTGGTTCCAAACAAAGAAAGAAGTGTTTTTGTATCTTCGAAATCTGACATCATGCCCGTTTGCATCTTCCACACGAATATGGGCGTCGACCGAGTAACTGACGAATTCCAACGAAAACTTTCGAAGGTGATCTGCGAAGTCACTGGATCGCCAGAAACCGTAAGTATACATATATATAGATCCGAAGAACCTATATCAATTATAAAGGTGTAGTAACTCTGTTAATTTGTGTGATCCCTTATTATGGAATGTCAATTAAAATAGCGGATTTCGACGTTTTACGTCCAAAATGTTGATGGGCCTGTCCTTCGTTGTGAACAAAACACGAAGATGGCTTTATTATACTAGATGTTCAAAATATCTTTTTGACACTTGAAAAATGATCTAAGAGCAGTTACAACTCAAATAAAGTTGAAATGTACACATCATCAAGTCAATGTTTATGTAGAAGCAGGTTTCATGACATTTTATCATTTATTGTTATTGTAATAATCTTTGGGATATTCAATGATATTTTCACTTATGGAATAATTTGGATCTAAACAATATGTGCATGTGTATCAGATAATAAATTCAGAACCTAACAATGCCCATTGTGCTTGATGATCGGTTTATCCACTGGCAACTTGCATTACAATGTCATGAATGATGCATTATGCTCCTGGCAGAAAAGGCCCTGTGGGTAATGCACAATAGACATTGTTGCGTTCTTAATCAATTATCCTTGACCTTAATTAATTTAACCTTGAGATGTGTAGAATTGAGATTGATTTATTTTGTAACCTATTTTCAAACATTTTCCAAAATTGTCGAAAGTCTTTTTTTTAACACGTAATTCTCAATGCAGTTATTAGAAACTGTAATCGCAATGTCATGATGCTTCTGGCAGAAAACACCCATATGATTTTTGAGTCTTTGTTTTGACATAAAAATTAACATAAATGTAATGTGCTGCAAAATGAGCTTTTCACCGATACCCGATTTTAAGAATTGACAATATTTTAATCACTGCCTCCTGTAAATCTTCTGTAAAAAATGAATGTTTGGCGTTTGTAAACAGATCATCGATAATTGTTTTTTTCTTTTTTCATTTCAAATATGAAACATTCTTTTTAGCTTCATGCAGTTGAGTTTAACAGCCTCTCCTTGATTTATCCACCTCAATATCCCCAATACAGTCGATCACGGTGGAGCTTCGGACGGGGAAGAAGATGTGTCGGGCAGCTGATGTGAACGCCGACTGGGGCTTCGTTGAACTCCACGCCACGGGGTTGTCGAAGGACCCTGACGCCAACCGGGAGAGAGCGGGCAAAATGCTCAGTTTCTGCGAGGCAGAGATCGGCTTGCCGCAGACCAGGTCAGTAACTCATTGATTCCCTTACAATAATAACAAAAAAGTATGATAGTGCCCAAAAGAAAATGATCAGGGAGGCGTTTCATAGAAGTTGTCAGCACTGACAAGTTGTCTGTCTCCGACAGTTACCATAGTAACAGTCAGAGGCTAGTGCCTCTCAGCCAAACAAAACTGAGGATTTCACTGAAATTGTTGGCACTGACTATTTAGTTAGTACTGACAACTTTCATGAAACGCCCCTCTGATGATATTTGAAGATATAGCATATCATGATATTTGCAGAAATAACATGATATTTGTAGAAATCACATGATATCATGATATTTCCATAAAATTAATATTATGTTAATGTGATATTATTTTGAAGAAATGTTAATGTTCAGTAATCTCATTTGTCATGTCTTCATGATTTACCTTCTGCTCCGTCCTTTTCTCCTTCCCCGTCTCCTTCAATTAATACTCCCTCTCCTCTTTCACCTCCTCCCTCGCTCCAGTTGCTTCTTCATGATGCACAACAACGAGCCCATCCACATCGGCCTCGGTGACGGGAAACTCGTGGCCGACGCGCCCCGCTTCAAGGATTATACACCTATTCCGCTCTTCGAAAACCTCCGCAAATAGGACCCGCTTAGGGCCCGCTTCAAGAACTATAAACATTACTTGTGTCCTACTCTTCAATATCCTCCACAAAATAGGGTTCAATATCGACTTTGTACAGATACAACTCTTCTTACGTGAAATGTCTGTGAATATGGTTATATTACAACGTCCATGCGAGAAAAAAAAAGATTGGCGGGAAAAAAATGTTAAAATCATTGAAGTTTCTAGCTTAATGGCCAATGATTTCGTGCATATATCTTGTCGCCGACTTAATACAATGTTGAGGAGACATCCGTATTGTATTATTTGATACATAATTTAAAAAAAAATTGCATTCGAATTGCCGTTTTTCTTCCCAGTCAGTGTACAATCATGTTAACATAACAAATAAAAAAAAAAAATTTAATACGTGGCTAAAATACATTTATATCACGTGTAAAGTATACAATCCTTTTTTAAGTTATTTGGCATAGGTCTACTTTTTATGAATTGCTTGCGAAAACATTAAGTCATTTTGAATAATTTATTTCGCAATGTATTGTATAATCCATTGCATTATGCTAAAATGTGTATAAGAAATACATATTTTGAAGATGTATCCTTATCTGTGAGTTGACTCCTTTTTGCACATTGTAAAATGAAATCCTTGCGTCCATGTGACTGTTTGCGAAGACATTGTCATTTTGAATAATTTCGCATTGTATCATAATTATAATCCATTACATTATGCTAAAATTCATTTACATATTTTTAAAATACATGTATGCACTTGTCTGTGAGTTGACTCCTTCTTGCAAACTGCCCATTATCTTTTTAAACAGAAAGACAGTTTCTCATGTTCATAGAGGATTGAGAAGAGACACTGAATGAATATGAGGACAGAAAGGGAAAGCGATAAGATGGAAATGCCGAAAGGGGGGAATGTAGAGAGTGAGAGGGAGAGAGACAGAGAGACAGAGAGAGAGAGAGAGAGAGAGAGAGAGAGAGAGAGAGACAGAGAGACAGAGAGACAGAGAGACAGAGAAAGGCAGGGAGGAAGCGTGAGATGATTAAAATGCGGGTAGGAATATAAAGCGGGCATAATAATAAATTAGGGCTGTGACATAATGCCAGCTTAATCCTCGTGTTAATTTATTGGTATGCAGAAGAGGATTGCATGGTCCCTACAACGAAGTAGGGCACGTGCTCAAAGGGATAGTTCACCATGAAGATAGGTAGGTTGCAATAAAAGCAGAAACATGCAAGACTAGTGAAGGTTTGACGAAAATCGGTTAAAGGAAAAGAACTTTATATAAAATTTTGACATTTCAATTTTGTGACGTCACGTTCAAAGTGCTCTCCCATTATAATTTCATAAATTGCTCTTTTTCTGTTTTTGTCAACGGAACGATTTTTTCCCCCCATGCAGGTATGTTTGTGCGTATCGAATGCACAGGTGCAAGGATGCATATGCACGTGACGTCACAAAAAATTTAAAAGCCCATAACTTTCTTATCACTTGATTTATTTTCATGAAACCTTCATTAATATGTTTCTTACATTGTGTCTGCTTTTATTGAAACAAAAGTAAATTTTAGTGTTTATACGATCATACGTCATTGATGTATTTTTGCAAAAGACTAGTACACACACAAATCCCTATATAATTGTTTTTGCCTGACACATTAGTGTTACGGGTAAGAAAGCATACCATGCATTTTAAACACGTAGGCCTGTAATGTCCGTTTTCTAGAAAATGTACACATACTGATAATTTATTATACAATCTATTACAATATTTTTTTATTTTGCAAATGAAACACATTATGTGTTATGATAATCAAAATCATTTGCGGTGTGTGGTAATCTTTTGCAGAGTGACGCTTGGAGCCATAACGTCATAGTTGAGCATGTCCAATATCATCCCAAAAAGTCTTCAGTATTTAGATCAACAGCGAGTGTGTGTGTGCACTGGTCCATTGTCAACAAGTACTATCCATGTGCCATGGTCGCATTTCGGCACCAGTAAATAACCCTAATACACGCAAATTACAGAAAGCAGCATTTTATCTGGCTCACAAGTAGTTAATTATGTATATGGAACCTGAACAGACAAATCGACAAACGGATAATTGGGAATGTGAAGTTCAATACGTTTTTGTTACTTTTACATTGGTAGGCCCATCGCAAAATAAGTCTACGAGTAATGGAAATATAAACTAGCGCAATGTACTAGGCTGCAACAGCTCACGACTGCTGGAAGTGGAGACACAATCATTGCGAGACTGTTTTGGCGATAAAGTTCACTTAGAATCACATGACTACGTTCGCAGATGAGGTAATCGCAAAACTGTTAATACACTTTTGCAAGATATATTCGTGTGTTTGTTGTCCTAATCAAGTCACATGATTAAGATAGCTATATCGTTATTTATTTTTAATTTATCCGATCCTCGATGTTATTTACTTCAGTGGGCTGATCGTAACCCTTACCCCCCCCCACCCCCCCCCCCCCCCACCCCCATATGATATTTCTAGGGTTCGAGACAACCTCTCCTCATTACTGTCACTTCATTTCTAAAAGAGAGCATTCTATTTTGTTTAGCATGATCAAAATTCAAGCGACCCTAGAGAGAGTGAGAGAAAGAGAAAGAGAGAGACAGAGAGACAGAGAGGCAGCGACAGACAGACAGGCAGACAGAGAGAAAGAGAGAGAGAGAGAGAGAGAGAGAGAGAGAGAGAGAGACAGAGAGAGGCCGTGCGCCTCATGATTCGGAACATTATTCACTGGCGGATATAGAGGAATTTTTTTGTAGGTTTGACACCCATTTTGGATCTGAAAAGAAAGGGGATAATAAGGGAATTTATGAGTTTGAAATGCCACCCCATGGGATCTCAAAAAGAAAAGGGGTAATAATATTGTCCAATAGGACTAAAAAAAAAAAAAATCATAATAATATCCCCCCTCCCCCCCCCCTTCCTCCCCCTCCAACCCCCCCCCCCCCCCCCTTCCCCCACTCCTTGGCACAAAGCTGGATCTGTCTCCGTCCCGAACGCCGTTTGTCGCCAACACAGCCAGCGATAGCTGATATCGACCGTTTTGAACCACACGCGCTATCGCCATCGTTCGCTGTTCAATCATGAATATTCATGAACTCGCCATGGAAACGCGATAGTGGTCGTCTCCAAGTGAAAAGGCCACGGATAAAGTGGTCGTCTTTTTCTCACGTAAAATCACACTTTTAGAAGAAAAAATGACTTCCAGAGAGGATACAAAGACATACCTATCTCGGAGGGAGATACCCCAGCTGTTTGAGGTAATTTTACCCGTTTAATTCGTTATGTGATATTTAGAAGTAAACATAAACAACTCGTGCGGTTGTGTTGAAAGTTGAGCTCAGTCCCACATGCTTCAAATCAGAGCGTGTCGTGCACTGAGATTCTGACAAGTTGATGATGTTAATATCGGACCAATGCATGGCATTGCCAGATGGCTGGAAAATAATGATATTGATAATGACGTTAACAGTTAAATTTCCCCGTTAAACCCTATTGACTGAATTGTTATATTACAGATAAAATCCTAAATTTAGATCTAGTTTACTTCTGTTAAATGTGAGTCAGTGTATTGGTCGGTGGCTGTGAGTGTGACGTGACTCACTTAGTCTCAGTCACTGTGAGTGTGACTGATGTCGACTTGATGGCTTGTGATGCTAGTCTAACTTTTTTTAAGCGTGTATGTGTGGGTGTGTGACTATTCTTTTATTGTGATTATTTTTAAAACCTTCAATTTAATATAGGCCTAGAGTCTACTAGCCTACTACTGATAAAATCTAGGCATTCGTCAATACAGTCGATACTACATTACTATAGACAGCTCGACCAAATAATCAGTCTCTTCAGGTCGTTGCATCCACAGAAATTGTATCTGGCTCATCTGAATGCCCTACTTATGTGAGGGTATGACCAAAAAAATAATGTGATTTTGATTAAAAAATGCCCCGAATTACATGTAGCCTAGATGGTTATTTCTGTAAATGTAAAGACAAGTAAGAGCCTAGACTAGAGGGCACACCTTCTAACATTTACAAGAACTAACTGAGATACATGGCCAACTTAGTCCAAGAATTAAGATGCAACTTATTTCAGCTTGTTTGATTTTATCTGGAGTGGTGAGGAAAAGAAAAAAATGACAACTGGTACTGCATTGCGCTGCCACTGGCACATGCACACTACTATTGTGACTGGTCAATGACTTTAGGATTTAATTCTTACACATTATGCTGTTCAACCATGCTATTCTGCATTTTTGGTCCTTATCTGATGGTGACTATTAAACAGATTCAAAGTCTACATTATAGGGGCGGCATTTACTCAGCCCAGGAGTGATTATTGCATGTGCGCTGAAATCCTACACTAAACATACATGTATGGGATGAAGACTGGCTCAATAGAGCAAAAACCACTTCCCTTTATATCTTGATCACTGATTCCCTATTTTACTTCTGGCTGTTAGTCTGCAGCGCTGACCTATACTGGTTGAATTTAGTTCCCAAGGAGACTATTGAAGGTACAAAAGATGAGATCTGGATTTGTGAATCCATGTGAAACTGCTGCCAACCCAATTTGAAAGTGATCTAGAAATAATATTTTGGGATGAATTGAATTTAAAAAATTAGGCCTAGGGTAAACATTATGGTTTAGAATTTGGTTAAGGGTCAAATTTATTGAGTATTTTCGACATTTTATACGAGATTTGCAAGATACAACAGCATTTTCACATAAAATGTCATGCATTATAGTGTTGCTTTGCACACAACTGCAATGGTGGTACCTGCAAGCTTACAATCCCTCCTTGGGGACACTGCAATGGGGATCCTGTCGTGCCGATATTAACAGCCTTCATATCTGATCCTGACAGAGCTTGATGACGGGGCTGATGTACCACAAGCCAGAGAACCATGTGGAGTACATGCTTAACTGCCTTCAGAAGGTCAACAACACGGCAGATGTGCGGTCCTCTGTCAAATGGAACAGCTTTGTGGAGGGGGTCAAGCGCACCAGCCCCCTGCCCCCCATCCAGCCCGACCCATTGGAAAGGCAGCCCACCTTTGCTACAGGTTGGTGTCCAGTTTTGATCATAAAAATAACAATGATAATACACATTTTCAGGGCTTACACATAACTTTATTTTATTTTGTTTTATTTGTATTATTTACCCAGGGTAGCCCCTTCAGTGGTTGAACACTGTTCTACCAGGGGGCCCTGCTTTGACATATAACACAAACATGGTTTACATATATACAAACAAATAACATGTATAGTTCAATGAGAAATAAACACCATTTTGGAATTTGCATTTTATTGATAGACAATAACAGTTGAAACTTTTTGTGAAGGTGAACAGCATGGCCACATCGGCTTCAAATCCATGTGGCTGAATGGATTTTTAGGTGGCTCAGACTGTGAGTGATGAGGGATTTATTGGCGGCCAGCCGAGCAACAGATACAAGAGTTTCAGTTGCCCCAGACAGTTTCAGGAGGCCATTGGTCCTCGAGCAACCATTGAGGGCAAGCCTTGATTTTTACTGTGTGTATTGCTTCTAATAGCTATGGTGCTATTGAACTTTCATTTGTTGGAAGAGCAATTTTTAGGATGGCCAGAATGGCCACTACAATAGAACCAATCGTTACAATATAAAAAATTATATCATAATAACATGATTTATAATCTATAAAACTGAAATGATAGAGAAGGTATGAGTATGTTTATAATAATAATCATAATAATAAACCATTTTTATATAGCGCATAATACATACATAAGAAAGTCTCTATGCGCTTTAAAACACACAATAAAATCCCACCCAAATAGTGCTTTGTTACAGCTTTGCAGCTATTGTGGAATATAACTACAGAGTGTATATTAGCAAAATGTACAGTGCTCAGAGCACATGAGATATTTTCATGGTTGAATAATGTATTTGCTAAGTTACACTAGTTGTAGAGCTATCACAGCACAGTCCTGTTTATGCCATATTTCACATTGACATTTACTGTTAAATCTAAACTTTAAGGGATCAACAAAACAGTGTAAATTGCATTTGTGCGACCATGCATAACATTGTGAGAAAATTGGTGATAAGGGCACTTGAAGAAATTCACCACAATATATGATTGCAGACTGGAGCAAAATGATGCAATTCATACGAGAATTTGGAAGGAAAAAAAATTAATTAACAACACAAAAGGCAAGAGAATTGCATGGAAGAGTATGGAAGAGAAAACACAACCTATTATATTTCACAACTCTTGTTTGTAGTTTTAAATTTAATTTTTTAAAACAAAAAATAAATGGATGTAGAAGGATAGAAAGCAGAGAGAGAGAGAGAGAAAAAAAAAAGAAGGAGTAGGTTTAAGATGTTGGAAATCTAATGGACAATTCCACAATGGGTAATGTAATATTTTAGACAAAAGTCACAGCTTCCATGAAATGACCCGGTATAGTAGTTAAATGTCAATAAATGCATTTCAGATATCTTACAAAATGGTAGATAAAAATTGTCAATGAAAGCAATTCAGATATGTTTTTTTTACTGTGTTTGATATGTTCATGTATGTTGGATTGAAAATGTATTAAAATGGAACATAAGTGAAACCAGATGGGAACCATTCACCACTTCTTAGTAGTTCAACAGTGTTTTAAAATATAATTTACTACACTTGACTCTTTTTCATATAATTTACTACACTTGACTCTTTTTTCTTGTGATTGGAAATGCATACAATTAGTTGTGGAATTTCTATGTCTAAGTTATACAATCTATTCTTTCATTTTAGATGATTTCCTTTTCAAAATGTGCATTTGAAATAACTCAAACCTTTGATTTAATGATTTTTGCAGTAGATGTTTCCCATAAATGAGTTTCCTGGTACACATCTTTATTGGCTAACAAGAAATTCAAATATCCAATATCCAACCAAACAACAGACAAAAAATATTAACTTTACTTTGAATATTGGTATATTATCGAATATATACAGTGTATTAAATGTCTACCTCATATGATTTCCCTCAAAATATACAAAAACATGTTTTTTTAAGAATGGAATGAATTTGGAACTATACATAGTTTACGTATACTGTATGTGTCAAATACCGGTAGCCTTATATACATTGGAGGTCACGCCAGTGTGTTTGTTCGTAAGGCCACTTACTTCATGGTAATAGCCACTACTCCATAGAGCACTGGAACAACAATACTGATCAATGATATTGATCAGTCAACAACAAAAGAACTCATTCTCATTGTGTCTGGGGGATTGGCCATGAGGAGGGATAAGATTGTGCTCTAAGCGATGCCTTAAAAGTGTTTGAAGATTTATCGACTACTTGAGTCTGGGTCAAATGAGCCTAAGCCATTGTCAAGTGCTGTGAAGCAGACACTGTTGAACTCCGTTGCAAACCGTACATGGTCACTCCATGTGATTGGGTACATTTTTTTTTTCAGACATTCTGTATCATTTGAATGAAGGTCTTTTTAAACGATGCAAACATTTGCTTTGAGAAAAATATTGATGCACATGTTGAATCCCTTTAAATCCCAATGGATTAAAGCATTGGAAGGTATAAAGCATAGGACGGTCTACAAATGACTTTCCTAGAATACTAGACATACGGGTACAGTGCATTTGAAGTAATTTGTCTACATGTATACATGCAACATTGAGTTCAATGAATGCCCCTTTCTAGTGAATTGTGTGAGAAAAAATGGGGAAAATGCAACATCAAATAGAACTTTTGATATTCACATTCTGTGAATTTGATTGTCAGTCTGACTGATATTAGATATTTTGATAATCTCTTTTCTAAAGTGTTTTCATCTTGCCAAGAGGTATACTTATAGTACCCTCACCCCACCCCTCTCGTACCAAGTCATGAAAATTACATAGACTTACTAAACATCTTCATGCTAATAGCATTGAGAGGTTTAAAAGAACATGTGAAGTACAATTCTATTCTTGTGTGTTGACCAACTGTATATTGAAGTACCTTTTAATCCCTATAAGGATTTGATAGGGTTTCAATGTGTGCATCAATATTTACTCAAAACTATACATGTTTTTCTTCCTGAAGACCTACAATAAGTCACCATCCAGTCAAACACTGATGCAGATATGGCTTCACATACATTTCAGCTTCAATAAAGGGCAAGTTCATGAGGATTTGCCAGTCGCCAGCTATTCTATGATTACTACATGCATAGTGTATATAAACGTCAAATGAAACAATTTCACAGTGAGGTTTGTATGTGATTTGTTTTGTCTCATTAGAACCTACACTGACGGATATGAAGCGGCTGAGTCCGCTCCCACCCATCTCGCCCAAACCCAACCTGGCTCATGTTCGCATCATCTTCATCATTGGTAAGTGAATTGATCATGTGTTTTAAAGTTACTCATCTCGATGTTCATCGCTTTAATATGATTGTATATGGAGAAACTAAGGAAATGGGATGGGAATGGGGCATGGAATTTCATTTACCGGGTAGTCGTATTAATTTTTTTTAAACTTTGACTCACAGAATATGGAAATATAATTTCAAAGAGAGAGATCGGGTGGGGGGGGGGGGAGCGGGGGGAGGGGTACATGTGTGATGTACATGTGTGTGAGGGGGAGTGAGGAAGAAAGATTTTACATATTAGTTGAATATATATATATTTAAAACAGATGGAGGAGGAAAGAGAGAGAGAGGAAGAGAGAGAGAGAAAGAGAGAGAGAGAGAGAGAGAGAGAGAGAGAGAGAGAAAGCAAGAGAGATAGAGAGGAATTGAGAGAGAGAGGAAGAGGAAGATAGTCGAGAGAGAGAGAGAGAGTGAATGAAAGAATGGCAGATGCAGTATTATGTTTAATTGTACCAAGGTTGTTTGAGAGATAGGATATATCCATCCCTTCAAGATGATACTCAATGCCACCATTTAATATTCATGACTGCCAACTGCTCTTCACAATGTGATGCATACGCAATTGCGTCACATCCACCTGGTCAAAACATGCATATACATTGAGATTTTTGCTGATGAGCTGGCAGCTTTGTTGTGTAGTGCTTGTAGGTATTTGGAGAAACGAATGTGAGACTGAGTAATTTTGTGGATGAAATATGGGATCAACGATAAAATCCATGTAAAGCGGCTTTTTGTGTCTTTGAGGGAAATACCATAAGTGCGCAGCAATTGAGGGGCTGAAGGTACTCAATAATTGAAACTCTATTTTTTTTTAAGAGCATGGTTTATAAAAAATATAAACAAAACATTGCATTTTTGCAAATGACTTGTAGTCTGCCCTATACCGAATCCCCTGATTTCTTTACATACAGAAAAATTTTATTAACATAATGAGGATGGAAAAAGTGGTATGCCTGAGATATTGTTGAGAGAGAGGGACAGAAAGTGAGAGAGAAAAGAGAGAGAGAGAGAGAGAGAGAGAGAGAGAGAGAGAGAGAGAGAGAGAGAGAGAGAGAGAGAGAAAGGGGGGGGGGGAGAGAGAGAGAGATAGAGCAAGAATGATATAATGCAGAGCTCTATATGTGCACTGCATATCAGTATGTCAATATTTATCATACATAACTCAATGACCACTTATGCTGGTAGGCAAGTACTTCAAAATCAAACGAACTTCTCTGTTTTATAACCATGCTGTCTCAGGTGGTTTGATGAAGCAGTGCAGACTGTATTTCCCTTCCCCCTCTTTGCATTCTTAATTCCACGTATTTAGCCAAAGATGTAGAGTATAGGTTGCCTAGCAACACTTATTATAATGGTGTGATGTGTGTGCATGGCAGATTGTTGTGGCTGTGTACTTGCACATTTCTCCTCAGGAATATTGCCTTCGTACGTAATTACCACATATACAGCGTCATTGGCACTTTTATATTTGAGAAAAGATAAGCATCTGGTACAAGGTTATTTTTGGCATGAAAAGATTATGGAATGTCTGAACATACAATATGATTGTGTGTCCATGTTATCAAAGAAAAGAAAATGCACATATCCATAAAGGAAATTCAAATTTAAAATTGGAAAAGGATGACAAAAAAATATTTTAATGACAAAACATGCATGAAATCAACCAACCTATGTACGTTTATAATAGCTGGGCACATTACCATACCATTACCAGTGAATCGACTTACATGTAAGTACACTACAGCTCAAAGGAATTGGCATAGGGAAAGGGAAAGGGAAAGGGAAGGACCCGCAGTTTTAAACCGAGGTATATTTTGTCTAGTTCAGCATGAAACAAGATGCTTTTTAGGCTAAAGCATTGTGTTTCATGCTGAACTGGACAAAATATACCGTGGTTTAAAACTGAGGCTCCTTCCCTTTCTTCCCTTTCCCTTTCCCTATGCCAATTCCTTTGAGCTGTTGTGTAGGTACTATGTCCTGGTAAATCTAAATCTGAAAGCAAGTGAATATAAAGCATGTAAACTGATTGATAAAGAAATAGAGATTATAAGCAATAGTCATAAATAAAAGAGTATTTGATAAGTTTATCAAGCCATTTCAAGATTGTTGAAATGTATGAAGAAATTGATAACAAAATATATCCACAGGCCATATTCATGCAAACTTACTACCAGTTCATGTAGCAAGGAGACCTTTACAAAAAACAAGTTGTACATGTATGCTTTCTATGGTTGGCTTTAAAGCTTTCATGAATATGTGTCTACATAGGTATTTGCATAGAGCATCGTATGATACACATAAGTTAATTGTTATTATTTCAATTCAATTCAATTTAATGAGCTATTTTAGTGATGTACATGCAAATGTTGTGTACGTAATTCAAACAATATGTTGCTAATAGCACCCTGAAAGCTTGTCCAAGGTTTGTGCAACTAGCGACATCTAATAGATTCAGAGTGTATTCCACCCATTGAAACTAAATCATGAGATTCGGGTGAATGTAATACTAGTAGTTCGCTACTGTATTACGCAGTTTGGGTAGGAGTTGTGGATACATTACAAAAACGGCTTATTCGATTCAATTTGCATGGCAGGTGGCCCTGGGAGTGGCAAGACATCGCAGTGCACCAAGATTGCTGAGCGCTACCAGGGGTACATTCACCTCTCTCTGGGCAAGGCCCTGCGCAGGAAGGTGGCCAAATTCCTGGAGGAAGACACCTGGAAGAGTGTTGCTGATTTGATGAAGAACGGAGGACTCGTTAAGGATGTAAGTGCTATCTAGAGTGTGTTGTGTGGAAGGTTTTACAAGTTTTAAGTGCTGTCCAAGAGACTGAAGAGACCTAATTGATGTAACAGAGTAAACAGTGTAATAGAATAAGATATTGCAATGCTTTTTTATTATGTCTATGATACGAATATTTTTTTTAATGATTATTACTGCCTAATTATCACTTTGACTTCTGGTGGACTACTCATGAATATTAATTAGCCAGAGTGAATGAGCCTCTTTGGTATTTGTTTCCATGTTATCGTGTCTTCAACCGTGAACTAGAAATAGCATACATGGTTGAGTCACTGCCCGGTAAGCAGTAGATTTCAGGTTCAAACCCTTCTGGTTTGAAGATTTTTGTCTGATTTTTCTTTTTATTATTATTCATTTACAGTGTGGAGCATGCTATCCTTACTTCTACTAATGGGTATACAGTATGCCTAATATTTCTTTTAAAAAAATGTGATGTGTTTTTCTCTCCATAGGATAACACATTTGAGATCCTGCAGCACAAGATAGAGAAGAAGCTGAAGAAATATCCAACCACTCTGGGCTTTGTCATCGAAGGCTTCCCCCGGACCATGTCACAGGCTCAGCTCTTTCAAGAGAAGGTAAGGATTAAGTTTCAAGTTTGGTTTTATTTCATTCATCATCTGAGAACATCAATATTTAGAAACAGAAGAACATTCAAGAACTTTATATTGATATTATATTGATATAAATTGCAAGTCAAGTAACGATCATTCACAAATTTGATAATGCTCAGGGCCCTGTATTGAATTTAATCAATTTGAATTTTTAATGTCCTTCCTTGCATTAGTATGGATCACCGGATATCGTCATAGCGTTGGACTGCACAGAGGTTCGCCTCAAGTACCGACTGGATAAGAGGAAGGGAACAAGTGAACGCGATGACGATATGGACGACGCCGTGATCACTAAGCGTATCGAAACATTCCGAGAGCAGACGCTTCCCGTGGTCACACACTACAACGCCAAAGACGGACTGTTGAGAAGGGTAAGAGCAATATCAGTGTCTCTCTTTCACTCCTCTTTTTGTTTCTGTACGATTTTTCTTTAAGTCGTTGCGATTTTGTTTCACCTTGGATTCTATCTGTTATATTGCATTGAATCAATCTCTCTCATCTTTCTGTCACTCTTTCATTTTGTTTCTCATATGATTTTTTCATCACTCTTCTCTCTTTCTCTCTTTCTCTATATACCTCTCTCCTTTTATCCCTCCTCTTGTGAATATCATTGGTTAGAGCAGAAGTAGAAAGGTACATTTCCTTGTTCTTTATCGTACCCCTCTGTTGGAAGGCTTGATCCTCTTCGTTTCTTAGTGGATATTGATTCTAACCTGATCACTGTCCTCTCTTGCAGATAAATGCAGACCGAGATGAAGACGAGGTGTTCTTCGATGTTGCAAACATGATTGACAGTCTCTTCTTCTCCCCAAAAACGCCGGCTCCCCCTGGTAAGTCATGCCAGTTATTTTTTTCTTCTTCTGGGCCACGTTTTTATAAAGAGTTACAATTGATCTGAGTCAATCGCAAGTCCAATCCTCTCTGTAATGTACAGAGTTTACGATTGATTCTTTATAAGACAGGTGCCAGAACTCATGTAGAAGTAACACACATTTATGTTCTTGTCTCTTCTTCTTTTGTAAGTAATTTGTTAGGGAGACGCTCTTTGTGAAATATTACTATCTTTGAACAGGGACATTTTTATTTTACCAAAAGTGAAATCAAATCATAGATTTAATACTTTAATACTTGATAGTAGTGAAAGCTTCAATCACATACCTGTCTATGCAGAAAATTAAGATGTGCATTCGTTAACTTTCTTCTTTGTGTGATTAGATTGTTCTTTAAAACACCAAGTATGAGTGTAAATTAATAAAAATACTTGTAAAAGCAATAGAGATATATGATTCAGGAAAACATTCATGTACTTGAAAGTAATTATTACAAATGTGATTTTGTCCATCTTTTATCACAGGAACAGCGGGGAAATCTGCCAGTAGTCCACTACCACCCATCAAAAGTCGACAAGACGATCAAATAAACCAAGAACAACAGCAAGCAGAGGTATGCTCAGCAATTCTATCATGACATTGACATTATAGATTATTTTAGTCATCACAGCGTGTGAGATTTGGAGTGGACAGGGGTGGGGGTGTTTGTGCCGAGCTTGAAAAGAACGTGGCCTTGTCCACGTCATGTCAATCTTAAACTCTCCATTTGGTAGAGTCCTATGTGAACCAAGAAACGATTACCGGTACGCAAATTAGATGATTAGGATGTCATGGATAAATTGAGTTGACTTTAGTTTTCAGATTATCTTTGAGATGCCATATACTGTATGTTTAAGCTATAGATTTATATAATTTATTACTTGTTTAAAGGTGAATTACTGATAAATACAGTAACACAGTGCATAATATCATATGTGAACTTCTTCTCTAATGCCTTGGAAAAAAAATAAATTGACATTTGGAAAAGTTCTTGAAATGCGCTAGGTGACAAAATGTATAACATATCTAAGCAATGAAGGGATGCTGTCATAACCATTGTAATGCAGGTTGCTGGTTCTAAACGACATCACTCAAGTGAAAGCTTCACTGGTCTGACATTGTTAAGTGGGACAGCGTCAAGCGCTCCCAAAGAGAAGAATCACTGATGTTTGCTCTACTCACATAATTGAGTTGTCTTGATAACATGCTTTTGAAGTTTCTGAAAAATAGTTAAAAATTAGCCTGACAATGTCAGATGAATTAGGAAAAATAGTATAAAAATATCTAAAAACTTTTAAAGTTTCTGAAAAATAGTTGAAAAATAGCCTGGCAATGTCAAATGAAGTAGGAAAAATAGTATAAAAATATATAAAAACTTTTGAAGTTTCTGAAAAGTAGTTAAAAATTAGCCTGGCAATGTCAGATGAAGTAGGAAAAATAGTAGAAAAATATATAAAATCTTTTGAAGTTTCTGAAAAATAGTTTAAAAATAGCCTCACACAAAGGGAAAGTTTGAAAAAAAGAGAAAAAATAGTCGACTATTTGAAAATAGCATAAAAATAGTCTATTTTTATTCCATTTTTTTTAGACGAAATAGTTTAAAAATAGTCAACTTTTGGCAAAAATCGTAAAAAAATAGGCGAAAAATATATTTTCTCACTCGAAAAAACTACTAGGGATATGTTGTCACATTTCGGTACTCTTTGTCTCTATATCCTTTCTTCATTTCTCACATCATATTACTTTGTGCGTGTTTCTTTCTGAAACAGGCTGAGAAGGAGGCATTGGTGGATGAGGCTGTGGCACTGCTCAACATGGACAGCAATAAAGAAGGTGAGAAAGCAAGAAAGTGATATTGGTTTTACCCATTGAGGGCCTTACAGCTATACAATATTCCAGTACTACAGTGCTATAGACATGGAAGAAAGAACTCTGTTAATACATGTTATGACCATGGCAATAGCCAATGAGCTCTTATAATACTCCATACAGTGCTATATACATTAAGATAGACCTCTGTTAGTTATCCTTAAATGTCACTTCCATGGCAATAGCCAATGAGCTCTGACAATACTCCATACAGTCCTATAGACATGTAAGATAGACCTCTGTTAGTTATCCTTAAATGTCACTTCCATGGCAATAGCCAATGAGCTCCTATAATGATCAATACAGTGCTATAGACATTAAGATAGAACTCTTGTTAGTAAGCAAATAATCAGCGTTGGTGAGGGCGATGGGACGAACTATCACTTCCGAGGCGATCTGGATGTAGCTATCTTTCCGAAGCGCAGCTGAGGAAAGATAGCGTATACATTCAGATCGCCGAGGAAGTGATAGCTCGTCTCATTGCTTGAAACCAAAAGTTGATTATTTGCTTTATATTCCACATCTGAAACCAACTATCTATACCAAAAATGACAATTTGACGTAAAAAGGTAATGTTTACTTATCTCCATAACCCCGAGCTGCTGCCATGGGGAACACGCGTTAGGACGCGCATTAGGACGCGCATTAGGATGCGTATTAGGATGCGTATTAGGACGCGCATTAGGACGCGCATTAGGACGCGCATTAGGACGCGTTAGATGTCAAGTGATAGTCCGAGTGTAACGCACTTTTATTTCGCGCGTACTCAAAATATTAATCACGCATTAGGACTGTGAGGAGTAAAGAGATCAGCGAAACCAAAAAGTACTAT
This sequence comes from Arbacia lixula, assembly GCA_963669155.1. NCBI lineage: Eukaryota > Metazoa > Echinodermata > Echinoidea > Arbacioida > Arbaciidae > Arbacia > Arbacia lixula. The sequence continues at coordinate 10,468,990 of OZ022588.1, forward strand.
CACCTAGAGTGTAACGAACTTTTATTCTCCGGTGATCTGATAGGAAAAACTACGCCTCATCACGTGATCAACTCTTGACCAATCATATAGCAACATTCTTAGTATGTGGAATATAATTATCCTTAAATGTCACTTCCATGGCAATAGCCAATGAGCTCTTATAATTGCCATTGGTAGCCATAGTTTGTTTTCCGCCAAAATGTTTCTCCATATTGCCTATATGGAAAAGTCGTACCACAATACACCAGGCAGTATGTTTGCATGTAGTCAAACCCACTTCCGGTCTAATCTGCCCTACTCTGACAAAAGGAAGCAACTAACAAAAGAGACTTTTCTTGTAAATGAGCAAAATGTGTCTTGCTTTGGCATCAGTGCAACACCACATCATGTTAGATTGAATATCTCGCAGCAAGATGAACATTTCTTGTCCAGATTTTTCCTGTATGTAGGGAATGCTGGGTGCAATCTAAGAATACGAGTAACCCAGATTTGAGTGATTTGTCACTTGCTTCCTTTTGCCAGAATAGGGCAGTAATGTATTAGCGTATGAATCAGGAAGTTCATATGACTGCAAACATTTGCTGCAGGGTGCATTGTGGGGTGACGTTTACTTATATATGGAGTTATATTTTGATGGGAAATATACTATGCCTACCGTGGCAGTAACGGCAATGCTAAGAGGTCATTGGCTATATTGCTGTGGTAATGATATTTAAGGAGAACTAAAGGAGTTCTTTTTTCAGTGTCTGTAGCATTGTGTAAGATTCTCAGTCTCCTCACTATCTGTGTATGTAATCAGTGCCCAGAGCAGCATACATGTATGTAGGCATATCTGCACAAGACTGACAGAGATACCAGCAAGAACTTGTGCAGCTACAGTAATCAAAGTCAATAAAGTCCATGCTGGTAGCCCCATCCATATTCTCTCCCAGTGTTCTGGGAAATATTTTTACTAGGGAGATACGAGATATGTGACGCTGCACGTAGGCGAGAAGGAAAAGTGATTTCCTGTCAGATAAATTATGAAGAGCTATAACGACAAGCTGGTAATGATTATTTGCACAAAAGAGAGTGATTTCCTGGAAAAGTGATTTCCTGTCAGATAAATTGTCAGATAAATTATGAAGAGCTATAACAACAGATAAATTATGAAGAGCTATAACGACAAGCCGGTAATGATTATTTGCACAAAAAAAGAGTCTTACAATGTATTCACCGATATACATATTTTTCTAATGCATGTTATGAGAATGTTGTGCATGGGAATTCATCTCTTATTTCCCCCATTAAATTCCACTCTGAGATAATCTTGGTTTTCCTGCTGCCCCCAGTTTGCTCTCTTTTGTTTAATTGTTTATATTGTTGTGATGTCGATATCAATTTAAGTGAGGAATGAGGAAAATATTTTCTTGGTTGTATTTCCCTGCTGTTGCTGCAAAATGGCCAGATGCCTTCTGTAATCTGTCTGCTTGTCTGTCTCATCTTCATTAAAGCAATATGTTCAGGATTGCTGGGTAAACTTCAATAACCTTCAAACTTCAAACTTCAAACTTCTGACATCTTGTACTTCAAATTAATAATGAAAAGTAGAAATCTATAGAGGGATTTAGAAAGTGAGTTATGTCTGTACAGTTTTGTTGCCCTATTGCACTAATCTTTTTCTTTCATTTGAGTACCCATATATATATATAAATCTACTCTTCTTTGTACCCTCTGTGTGCTCAATACACTACTGCTCTAGGAATGCTCATTGTGTAACTTATGCAAGAATATCTCCAAAGAGGGCGCACTAACAGTTAGATTGTTTTCAATTGTTTTCTTGTAACTAGTGGTTGATGAACCTGCTGTGGAGAAAGTGGCTACAGTCGAGACTGGCGGTGGGGACCCTGGTAAGAATCTACCTTGTTTGAATTCAAGAAATAAGAATCATGCACGTACGCAAGACAGCCAAACAGACAAGAACATAGAGTACCGAAGCGTGACATCACATGAGCATGTTGTCAAGACAACTGGTTTTAAACTATATGGATAGAGCATACCATAACTGCTGCCTACCTGGATTAACTTGCTTTGTACGCATCTAACTTATAGATTTGATAGATTAGTTTGCATTTAACAACCTGTAATAAAACTTAATACATGTGACATATTTTTCTTTTTAGTGGTTGAGGAGACGATTACGGCTGAAGATACACCCAAGACAGAGGAACTTGACTCTACACTACCGAGCTCACAAGGTATGACAGATAGACAGACAGACAGACAAATTAACAAACTGGCTATGAAGCAAATGATAGAAATTTGCATGTTGTATTACACATTTCCCTGTGCAGTACTGTATAAGCTGTTATTTTCGCGAGGGTTTTATTTTCGCGAATTTCGCGAATGAACGAGCAAACGCGAATTTAACAACGCGCGAAAATATTCTCATATCAACTTGCAACATTACGAGATTATACTAAGTACTAACACGCATGGCGAACAAATGCAGCAGCATACAGCGCATGCCTCACACACATGTACTAGTATGTTATAGATTGGGGCTCGGTGCATGTGATTGTGTGTCCAGCTGGGTTGGGCCTGGGGCGTGCATGCAGTTTGGAGTTGTGTGCACATAGATTGGGGCTCGGTGCATGTGAAAGAAATACTATACACGGCGAAAATAAGTGAGTAATGGATTTGTTACTGTGAATGGAGCTGTATGTACAAACATCACGAGAACAAGTGAGCTGAGACTGAGTGTTTACAAACAGCATGGTCGTATGATGTCAGGGAATTTCCCTGGATGAGTGTACGTGAACGCGAATTTAACAACACGCGAATATGTGGCAGAAGCCGCCATTCGCGAAAATATATGTACGCGAAAATAACAGCTTATACAGTAAATAAAGACACAAATTTAATGAATAATTTGTGACATAGCTCACATTATATGATGATATAAACTTTTGTGAGTAATGCACATTGATGCCATAGAAGTTATTTATGTCTTGTAGACACTTCCAACTTTTATACCATGCCATTAAAATGTGTTGCTTTGCAATAGTAACTATGACTGACATGAGGGATGCGCTTTATAAGAGAAATAGTGTATGTGTAGAGTATTATATACTATTGAGGAATTAATTTGTCATTGTACTACAATTAAATGTTGACAACATTTTTCTTTGCTTTTTCTATTAAATATATCTACAATATTGATTAAGATTTGTTTATAAAACTTAAATAATCCTCAAATTGGCAATGCTGAGGATCATAAAATCATACAATTTTTATTCACAACAACTAGACAATGTGTATGTGCAATACACTGAATCTACCAGTATTACAAAGTGTATGAATCAACTGATAAAATACTGTGTAGCTCCACAGCTGAATAATCTAGTTATCTATGAGTTAGTACATTAACACAAAGTGTATTCTTTGTTTATTATTTTTGTATAGAAAAATGTCCTGAGGAGAATAAACTGAAGAACACAAAGATCGTCTTTGTAGTTGGTAAGTATTAGGTAGAGGTGTTTGTTTTGTGACCTCCTAATGTTTCATTTAGAAGTTAGTATTTTCATTATTCCCACGGCCATGTTTTGTTTCAATTCATATTTAAATTTTGTGCGAAACATTTAAATGTTTTTTTTGGGGGGTATTATTTGTATGGACCCTAATGAAACAATGTATATTGTTGCCCACATAAAAAGCAGAAAGAATTTGACAAAAGTAACTAATATCATCATACACACAATATTTGAAGTAATTCAATTAAACATAAAATGGCATTAACATACAAATATCCAGGGATCATACAGGGTAAATCATTAACTTAATATATATAAAACAAATATTAATGGTGCATGGTTCTGTTTTGGGAAAATATCATCGTGACCATGAATTTGGTTGAATGTTGCTGTTTGCACATCTAACTTCATTACACTTAAAGACAGGGGAGCCCATTTGTAAACGTCATAAAACTCGGCAGGAATCAGCAGTATACCCTAGTGATAATATGTTTGAAATCTCACAATCATACCCTCACAAAACTTTTCAGGAAATGTAAAAAAGTATCCTTGTTTATTTTTGAAATGCCCTATTTCGTAGCGGATAAAGTCTATGTTTATAATCGTATCGCCCCTATCACTGTGTGATGCACACCGACAGGGGCAATATGATAATAAAAAAAACCCAAAATGAACATGGCCTCAGTGTGATGACGAGCATTGTCTTGTCTTCTCTCTCTGCAGGGGGTCCCGGCTCTGGCAAGGGCACGCAGTGCGAGAAGATTGTGGCCCGCTACGGCCTGACCCACCTCTCCAGCGGTGACCTGCTGAGGGCAGAGGTCACCTCGGGGTCAGACAGGGGTCAAGAGCTGACCCAGATCATGGAGAAAGGCCAGCTGGTGCCCCAGGTAAGCAGGAGAACAAAGTAACTATGAGATTAGTGTGTAGTACTTGTGCAAACAGGCGCATGGCATACAAAGACTTCAAATAGTTCTTAACATATTGAGCCGAGATGTAGTGACATGTATACCTATGCTCAGGAGAACAACATTTTAGATTTGGGGCAAGATTTAGTGAAATTAGATTTTTCAGAAGAACAGACTGGCTATATAGGTTACAAGGGATTTGTTTTTTTCTTCTGGAGAAAAAAAAACATGGATGACACATTGATATGCACGAGAGCAGAACAATTTGAATAACAGTGTGAGGTGTAATAAGTACATGTAAAATACTTTAAATGTTTGAAATTCCATCTCTAGTCTTTTTCCTTGACTGCATCTCACTTTCATTTCATGTATTCTAAAACTCTTTTGTTTGGTTTTAATTCCAGGATGTTGTCTTGGCCCTGATAAGGGAGCACATGGTTACCAAGGCGGAGTCCTCCAATGGATTCCTGATTGACGGCTACCCAAGGGAGGTACAGCAAGGAGTGGAATTTGAACAACAGGTGAGTAGGAGCAATATCTCTTGATCCATTTTGGTTGGCTGTCTTTAATAGGTCCGAAAATCTTAAAATTCAAGAGACGAGATCATTTTCACTTTGTGCCTTGTCATACTCACTTTAGGCACGTATGAATCAACCACAATATTGCAGTTTCGGAACTAGAAAAAAAAAACGGTCTATCTGGAATATCATGTAGTGTAAAGCATTGAGAAAACCTACCTTTAAAGACCACATTTGTCCTTTCCCTTGAATAATCTTTCTCATTGAAACTTGTATTAAAGTAACCTGCACATAAGGACCACCTGCTCAGAAAGAACACAGTTATTGTCTCCCTTTAGTGGTCTTTTAATAGCGTTTTTACTGTAAGAAAAAGAAAAGAAGAAGAAAACAAGAAAGCAAGAAAAGAGTGACCATGCTCTATCATTATGCATGAGTGTGAACGCACCGGTCTCCTTCCACTCTTCCCAAACAGATTGCAGAGTGCGCGTTCACATTGTACTTTGAGCTGTCCGACGAGATCATGACTGAGCGGTTACTGAACCGGGCCAAGACGAGCGGCCGGGTGGATGACAACGAGGAGACAATCAAGAAGAGGCTGGCAACATTCCACGAATGCACAACCCCCGTCACAGACTACTACAGTGAGAAGGGCAAACTCAAGAAGGTAGGTTCATTTCATTCCGTCTGAAATTGGAGAAAGCTCTTTTCACTCTCTCCAAGGAAGCCTAAACATATGTCTACATGCAAGTGCTTTGTCATTGAGCTGAATGTAGTTGTAGAATGGAACTCCTTTTGTGTTTTTGCCATTTTGCCCTCTAATAGACAGATGTAGTGTTTACGCGTTGCTAGAGAAGTGGTTTCTGTGTTTTGCCCTTCAGGGAAACGACTGGTTTAAGATGCTGGTGGTAGGTGTAAAACATGACCACTCCCATGTGATGTTTATTTCTCCGAGTGCTTGTCCAGACCTTGAATAGGGCATTAGTTTTGAAAATTGATTAAAGGGAAAGTCTACCCATAAAGTTAAGTTCAGAGTTGAGAGCATCTCGCACATGACGTCACAAAATTATAACTTTAAAAAATTATAACTTTTTTATCGTCAAACCTTCACTAATTTGTTGCTTTCATCAAAACCAGCTTAACTTTAGGGTGACCTTTCCTGTTAAGTTTTAATGTAAAGCCCTTGTGTTGTACACTGGCAAATGTAATAGGAATATGAATGAAGATCGATGTCTGGAATCCTCTGTCATTCAGATATCTGCTGATGCTAGCCCCGACGAGATCTTTGCGGTGGTGAAGTCAATCTTTGACGAGTGTGGCTTCAGTCCGCTGGAGCAGTCTGAGGCGCAGAATGCAGATGCCCCCAAAGCAGAACTGGCCGTGGACGCTGTGCCACCAGCAGAGAGCACCACTGCTGAGGTGCCGGCTGAAGCACCAGCACCAGCAGCAGATGCGACCGATGGTGCAGCTGCTGTACCAACAGAGGAGACACCAGCTGAAGCACCAGCAGCAGATGCCACCACGGATGGTGCAGCTGCGGTACCGGCAGAGAACACACCTGCTGAAGCAGCAGCGACGGAAGAGGCACCGGCAACAGCACAGGCACCGGCTGAAGGTGAATCAGCACCAGCACCAGCAGATGAAGCACCGGCGCCGGCTGAGGAAGCAGCAGCTGACGGGGCTGAGAAAGTTGAAGAAGTCAAGGCTGACGCATCCAAGCCCTTCTACTTTGTGATTGGTAAGTGGGGAAGTATCTTTCGTGGTAGAGTGTGTAGAGATCTTTCAAAGGTGTTATACACTATATCAGAACTGGGTTGTTATTTTCAAGATTTCCAAAGGATATTTTTTGGGGGTACTGACTGAGGCTATTATGCTTCAAGGAGGGATGTTTTCTACCTCCATTTTGTTTTCTCCCTCTCAGACATCTATCCATTCTCCCTGTCGTCTTCCTTCTTGTTCTTTTGTCATTCTCACATTCATGAGATTGTTCTCCACTCTCATGTCTTGCCATTAGTTGCCTCCTTTGATATATTTTAAATAAAGGTCTCACGGCCACTCCAGCTTAGAACACTTATACCTCTTCAAACTGTAATCAAGGGTGCCTTTCTACCTTTTGCATAAGTGACCGAGTACTGTAAAACTTAATTAGCTTACGGGAGTTGGATGCCCTCTGCTTTGATTTCTATAACATAAATATAATCTAGGAGTCAAAGGGTTAAAGCCTAAACTTTGCTTATGTCATTGCTATGGTGACAGGTGCCCCCGGAACAGGCAAGAAGGCTGCAGCTAAGGCCCTGGCTGAACAGCTGGGCTACCAGCACCTTTCTGCAGCAGAGCTCCTCAAAGACCTCACCAACTTTGCAGAGGGCGTGGCAGAGGTTGTCATGGCAGCACTGGCTGTGGGCTCGATGGTTGCCACGGAAATCCTGCTCAACCTTCTTGCAACGGCCGTGTTGAAGTATGGGGATGCGAAAGGATTTGTCGTGGATGGATTTCCAAGGTCAATGGAACAGGTTACCGCCTTTGATGAAGCTGTGAGTTTATTTTTGTTTTCATGATTACTGGATGTTTACTTTGTATCAATAAGTAAGATATTATCCATTTACACATGAAAAATATTGCTCAAGATTATTTATGAGTGACAGACAAACAAATGAATAGCTGTGAACACAAGTCATAGGGTTAAGATGTGTCTGGATAAGAAATGTTTGTGAAGAATGAAATCAAACAAATTCAATTCAATTCAATTCAATTCAATACATCCAAGGCCATTTAAAAAAACAACACATTTTTATCACTGTTCCTGCTTGTTTGTACATTTGACAAAAATTTGAAATCCACACCCTTTCCCCCGGCAGAAAATTGGTTGTGTGACTGGCTTTGTGGTGCTGGAGGCGACAAAGGAGGAGGCCGAGGAGAGCCTGAAGGCCAAGAAAGAGGCTGGAGAGAGGGGCGAGGAGACAGAGGAGGTGGCCAAGAACAAGCTGGAGGCTTTTGAGAAGGAGACCCCCTCTGTGGTGGAGCATTATGAGAAGGCCAATGTCCTCAAGAAGGTGCGTCAATCATGCAGTCTAAAGATATTTAAATACAGGGTGGCCCATTTGCAAGAGTCATGAATAATCGGCAGGAATCTGCAGTATACCCTTACTATAACGTGCATGAAATCCCACATTCGCAGCTTCACAAACCATTCCAGGAAAAATGCAAAACTATTCCTGTTTATGTTTTAAAACGTAGGGACCATGGTCTACATTCATATACTGTATTTCAACATTAGTGCTGCATATTCTTCAGGCTATAGGTTTCAGACGACCTGTCCCAAACCTTGTTGAAATCTAGCAATCAGTATAATTCTGCTCAAAGTCAGTTTCCAGTCTAAGAATGGGAGGGAAGTTCTTATAGACTATTTTCTTCCATATTTTTGACCTGCAAAAAGGCTGCCCTGTCTTAAACTGTTTATGTGTCGTGAAGGCACCTTAATTACCATACATAAAGATCCTATAGAAAAGTGTTGTGTCAGGCATACATGTAGGAAAGGTTAGGCCATTTACCTGTGTTTTTTTTTTTTTTTCAATTTTACTCTTCATGTGCCATGGATGAATTTTTACAGAAGTCATCCATACAAATCTTCCAGAGCGTGTGCCATATGATTCCTCACATTTGAACACAAATCGTAGAGTGAAGTTTTGACTGGATAACAAATGTTGGTTGATTTTCGGTGAGTAATGGATTATTTGTTAATTATGTTTTTCTCTTTGTTTGTTCTTGCAGATTTCATTCAAGGAGGCAGCCAAGGATGTCTCATCAGTGATGGGCGCCATCTCGGCCTTCAAAGGAGAATGAGGCAAAGTCAACTGTGGGGGGCGCTCTTCAATATGCCAGATGTGAAACTTTCATCCCTTCATCTGACTTGTACGACTATGTGTGGTGATGAGCAATCCTGAGCCATCCTCTGTCTCTATCTAAAAACATGAAAACAATGACGTTCTTCTGACCGTTTGATACATACACTTCACATTGGAAGAATACTTACAACTGCTTAACAAAATGAGCTTCAAACTCTTTGGAAGCAAGATTTACTGCCCTACATTATGACGCACAAAGCTATTGGTATGTCTCACACAAGTCACGCATTTGATGTCAATTTTGTAAAGAATGTGTGTGTGTGTGTGAGTCACGTTCAGCCTAATAAGCAATGAAATAAATAACCTGAATCAAAGATAACATTGTACCTCAAAGCCCCTTCATTTATCAGGAGAATGGAAGATATGTACAGGTGTTGCAATCATGTATTATCTTGTATACTGACCGAACAAAAATTTGGATGTTAGGCGACATAAAAATAAAGCCAATTTTGTATCATGGTTAATCACTTTATATTTGATTTAGGGTTGGTATAATATTTACCTATCAAAGAAAATTTCTTAAACAATATTGCCTTTTTTGGCTACAGACATTATAATTCCTCTCAAAATTTACTAACGACCTTATTTGTTCTCTGATTATTTCTTGTCAATTAAACCCAAAAAAACCCATAATCAATCAAGTTTGCTCATCCCATTATGTTTTTATCAAGATTAACATTCCTCTTTTGTGGAGTACCTCTTTGGTATTTTTTATGATGGAATGATGCATACATTCTGTGTGAGACTGTATCAAAAAGAGAAATACTATGATTCAAACTGAATAAGGCAATCATGGCAGAAGATAAAAGAGTTATTTTTGATAGATAGTTGTGTGAATGTAAATCAACATATTGCTGTATCTGTATATAAATGAAAGCCTGTATATAGTTGTGAGATGTCCTTGTTCATTTCAGAAACTTTCTAATTTGGATGTCCATTGGAGTGTGTGTCTTTATTTCCTGATTTACAGTTAAGTCAATGTAGTTGCCATGGTGTATTCATGATAACTGGGCCATCAAAATGTCCCAGTTGGGGAGAATTCATATTTAAAGTTATTTTCTTTTCAGGACACCAGTAGAAGTGGCTTTACCGGTACCTATTTGTTCATCGCCAAATATGTTGTATGTCTGTGTGTGCAGTGTAGATTTGTCATAAATGACATTGAAGCAATTAACACATGTATGCTTTCAAATTTTAATGGCAACAATGTTCAATCACTAAAGTGAAACAAAATGTATGTGTATAAGGCGTTGTATGTTTCTCATCATGAATTTTCAGTAGTTCCGTGATCTGTAAGAGGACCAATGTTTGTGTGTGATGTTTTGTTTAGTCAGTCTATTTCTATGATATTTGCATTGCAACGAATGAGGGATTTATTGCATGGCATCATTAGTTTCACAAAAGGTGCCTTAAAGCATAAACAAGGTATGTAAATTCCTCATCAGTATAAAATATTGCTACACTTTATGCGCATTGAAGAACCCAGATCACTTCTCGATTTATAGCAGGATGGTTTGGAATCTCAGTGGAATGGAATCCATACTGGAAAATGAAGCCGACCCCTTGTAGTTCACCCCAGAAGGATATCCAGCCTAGTAACAGTTATTGCCCAGGCATTAAAAGTGCTATATGACAAGAAAAATACACACTTCCTCATCCAGAGCTATGTAGATGACTAAAAAGAGAAAATAATGAACTTCATGCATGTACATGTAAATGTATCTGTTTGCATTGATAGCTAGATGTAGCTCTAATGTGTGATAAGTGTCACATTGCATTGTTTGTAAAGGTACTGAAGCATCTGTTCTCAGTATAATATGCACAATTTTCCATTGCGTATCGTCCCTTGCACTATTCTGTTGATTATTCAAATAGTGTGTATTCAGTGCCAGTTGAAAGCATGTCATCTTTCATGCACAACTTAAATAAATGCTGAAAGTATGTAAGGCAAACAATGAAATGACTCTCTGCCAGGTACCAAGTAGCTGTGATCAGATATAAGAACCAGTTACACAATAATTGAGTTCTAAGAAAAAGTTGAAGATATGATTATACACTTGAAATATTTGTACATTTGTAGTAGAGAATCGGGTGTAAATTGACTTCTATTCTTTTGTTTGAAGTATATTGTAGCCATTCCAAATAGAAAGAATATAAATATATATATATTTGTACTTTTTTGATATTTCAAGAGAGCTTTATAGATATCATTAAACCTTTAATAGATATGAATGTACTCATGGGACACACATTTGGTGCATTTTGTAGATATTGACATATTTAAATACTAACCCATCCTCAGGAGCTCATGCTAGATATCCTATATATATTTTTTTTAAATATCTTCATGTATTCTCTTCATACTTGTAGAATCATGCTAAACAATTTTCAGATTCACACGTAAGATTCTTGATTTTCAGAGAAAATCTACGATTTGGTGTTGATCAGATGGAATCTTGAGTAAATTCATTTGAATAGTTGGAGATCTGCTAATGTGCTGCACTGATCTCATTGATAGTTCATGTTTAAATTAACAAAATCTTAAAAGATCAAATAATTTTGGAATTTATGTTTTTTATTTTCAACAGAAGTAGAACAAATCATTGATATCAAAACCAGTTCACAATCTATTCTCGCTGAAATGAGAGAGTGGGAGAGAAAGAGAGTGAGAGAGAATGGGGTAAAAGAGATGAAGAGTGAGAGAGAGGGGTGGGGGCGGGGGAGAAAGAAAAAGAATGTTATTTTGTAAAGTATCCATAACATGGGTTACCTGTCCTATTGAAGAACCATCCTGTAGTCCTTGTTTGGTTTGGCCATTTGTATATTTATTCCGCCGTCTGCATTTTGATGCAACTTGTGTGGCACCGAGATATTAATAAAAGCTATTGCTAACACTCGATATTTGAGTTCAGAACTTGTCATATTCCGCATGGGGAGCATTTCATGAAAGTTGTCAGCACTGAAAAATCGTCTTTCTCCGACAGTTACCATAGTAACAGTCAGAGGCTAGTGCCTCTTGGGCAATCAAAACCGAGGATTTCACTGAAATTGTTGGCACTGACTATTTAGTCAATGCCGACAACTTTCATGAAACGCCCCCCTGAAGTCGATGTCACTACTAAATAATGCATGTACATTCACATCTTTACATGTGTTGCTTACTGAGCTATTTTTTTTTTTTGTCAAATCGAATGAGATTGAGGAAGGAAAGAGGAATGAGAAAAGGAGTGGATGAACAAAAGAAGACAGGAAGTAGGAGAGAGAAGAGGAAGGAGAGAAAGGAAGGAGCGAGGAAGAAGGAAAAGAAAGAGAGAAAGGAGAGAATGAAAAAGAGATGGAGGAGAGAATAAAGGAGAGAAAGGAAAGAGAGGAAGGAGAGCGGAAGGAGCGAAAGGAAAGAGGAAGATGGGGAGAGAGAAAGGAGAGAGTGGAAGGAGAGGGAAAAAAGAGAGGAAGGTTGAGAGCATCTCGCACATGCCGTTACAAAATTATAACTTTAAACAAATTGTAACTTTCTTATCGTCAAACCTTCACTTATTTGTTGCTTTCATGTTTTTGCTTTCATCAAAACCAACTTTACTTCAGGGTGATCTTTCCTGTTAAGTTTAATATAAAGCCCTAGTGTTGTACCCTGGCAAATGTAATAGGAATATGAATGAAGATGGATGTCGTGAATCCTCCGTCATTCAGATATCTGCTGATGCTAGCCCCGACGAGATCTTTGGTGAAGTCTATCTTCGACGAGTGTGGCTTCAAAAAGAAAAGGAGAGAGTGGAAGGAGAAGGGAAGGAGAGAGGGGAAGAAGGAGAGTGGAAAGATAGGATGGGGGGGGGGGGGAGGCACAAACAGATGGGAAAGCCAGTGAGATGGATAGCAAGAAAGAATGGAGGGGTAGGGAGATCAAATATCTGCAAGGTGGTCTTCTCAGACTGAAAAAAACCTTTCTGTGCCTTATACCTTAGTTCTGGGAGAAGTGTTTCACAGAGGCCTCTTTTTGGCATGACGGGGGATAAATTTCCATGAGCTCATGTGTATTCCTTTCATGATGTGTGGCGAGAGCTAGAGAGATCATTGCATATTTAAGCCCCATCAGGGGGTTATTGCACTTTCTTCAAGTTACAAGCAGCACGCATGCTTACACACACAAGTACACACACACACACACACACACACAGCTTTCTCAACATTGCTCTTATTTCCTCTCACAACTAGCACATGAACACATATTTCAGAAAGCTGTTTATTGGTATGAAAGGATTTATTACATCAAATGGACTATATACAATGGCTCGATCCTGATCGATGTCAAGCAAACGCTTAGAAATGTCTTCACTGTGCTATCTATTAACAATACAATGAATATCAGAAATCATGGGGATATTACATCAACATTCAAATAACATGTCCAAGAAAAGAAATACAAAAATAAGACATTCATAATGAAAAGAAGACTTCCAAAATCTTTCAATTATACTAATATATCTTGATCCTCCTTTCTCTCCCTTAACAGCTTTTATTTGCTTTACTAATACCTATTCGTGCAAACTAGACCAAATCAGACAAATTACATTAGGGGATGAACTTTAATACTGTAAAAACCTAAACAAAAAAGTATTCCACAAACTTATTTACTATTCCACCTCCTGGCTGGTATACCCTATTGCACATGTTAAGTTGATGATTTACATCAAGGCTACATAATTCTTGCACTCCAAAATGATCCTCAAATGGAAATAAAATCCATAAATTGATTGGCTGTTTTGAATAAAAGCACATAAATCATTACAGTTGACCGAGAAGATTCTTCTTAAAGATAGTTCTTTGACACCTTACAGTAACTGTAAAGACCATATAAAACACAAACGAGATGGATTGAAACAAATGTGTTTTCCAGTTGTACAATAGCTGCAGATATGCCAGTAATACCTCAGTACTATTCCCTGCGAAGGGGACCAACTGTAACTAACTATCCACCTGGATTAAACCTGTGCTGGGTTCAACTGTGAACAATCGATTATTACTTTGGCCTTCAAATTGGCAACTATTATATATTATATAAAAAAAAACCACAGGATTACGATCCTGAAATGCAAACATTCCAATGAGCATGTTAGAAAATTGCAATTTACAGCAACAATTCTCCCAAATTTAAAAGCAAAAAAGCACATTAAATATGGTTAGTGCATTGCCAAGATTAAGCGATTATTTTGCTTGGAAATATCATTGCAAGGGTGATACAGATTACGTAACAACAAAATTGGAATTATTTGTGCAGCAATGTATGCACTTTCATTTGTGACGTCACCAAATTAAAATTTTCATAGATCATAACTTTCTTATCCTTTGACGGATTTTCGTCAAACCTTCACTAAGATGTTTCTTTTATGTTTCTGCTGATAATAAAACTGACTCATCTTCAGGGTGGACTGTCCCAAAGAACATTTATCATGAATACCTATGTGGTTTACTTCCACTTTAGATGGTGATCAACCTTTAACACTCTCTGTGCTAGATTAATTGCTACTCCATCGGTCTTGTGTGCATTGCTTGCAGAAGACTTACTGAACTCAATGATGCATGAAGAGAAATGCTGGACTTGAGGAACTACACACTACAAACAGCTAAATTATTAAATACCATTGATTTTGTCCTCATTGGCAAGAATTCACAAAGGACTTTTAGATTTAGAACACAGTTTAAGCAGATTTCATGGCGTATAAGCAGATAAGTATGCCTGATTTAGCGTGTACACTTTCATAAGGTCCAAGAATGAATATGCGCATTAAGTGTCGGGTGGGTATCAGACGAGTTACTATGGCTTAGACCATGGATCAGCAAAGTTAATTTGATTAAACCGACGTGTTAATCTAAAACTCCTGTGTGAATTTGGGCCATTCTGTGCCAGACATCATGTTCCTCTTTAACTTACCGGTGGTATTTCACAGTACAAAAGTGCAGCCATGTACATAAAAATGATTCATAAACAAAATTGATAATGCGCAATACACAACAAAATTATAAAACTAATCATAGCTGACAGTAGCATTGATGGCACGCACAAGTAATATGGGAGGAGATATATTGGTCAGACCTAAAACTGTGCTGGATATGACATTGCCATGGTAGTGGCTACAGTGGCATCATTGACTGTAAGTTGCAATAATTCTCCATACCGCAAAAGAGGAAAGTCATCCCATAATGAAATGGAACATATCAATTGCATGCTTTGCTTGCAAAATTTGGGATACAACAAAATATTGTAAGACGTGTTGATATATGTAACCGCTTACACACTTTCAAATCAAATAGATTGATGCTTTCCTTCCATTCACTTGCATGTACAATGTTCCCATGGCGAGAAATAAAGCCAGTATCAGCACTATGATGCCTGGCAAAATGATGTCAATGGAAACATTAGGCATATACTTGTCATGCTGACAAGTGACCACATTCAACCAATCCATACTAGACTAACCTGAATACATATGTGTTACATTTGTTTCCTGAATATGCATAAAGCTCACATATTAAATGTAGACTATTTCTACTCATTGTATTGGGATAGGGGGGTGGGGGGGGGGGGGGTGGGTTCACATCAGCTGCCATTTTTCAAAGGCTAGGGTGACATCTTCTCATTTTTTACGATGGAATTTTTCACCCCACAGGATCCAAATTTCAATCTACAGAGTTGCAGTTCATATCAATCACAAATCTTCATTAATAAGACAGGACCATGGGGTGTTCATATCGAAGAAATAATAAGTAAAAAAATAAGAAACATTATGCTACAGAAACACAAAATGTGGTCTTCCTATACATGTACATGTGGTCGCTGGAGCTTGTTTAACTGAATTTAAACAACTTTAATATCAGGGAAATAACAAGTTGGGTCATTCTAGAGCTCTTCTAAACAGCTAGCCTGTACAATAAAGCATGTTTCACTGTACGATGTTTGAGTATTAACAGTCTAGTAGGGAAGACACCCCCCCCCCCCCCCCCCTCCCATTACAAATATGGGTTTCCCTATTCATGATCCATAAAGGAAATTATGAGGCTTTTATAAGTTGTTGCAATGTTGGCAAAGCATTAGGCAAGCTCTGACATAACATCATAAATTTGTGTTTTAAAGCTGGTATACTTGAAATTGACAAATTGATAGAATTGATTTCTTCTCCAATACTGTTAACACCGGCCAGCAAATGTGGCAATAAACAAATGGAAGAAACATAAAGATCATGCATGATAAAAACAAAATCAAATTAAATCATTTGAGAAAATTTGTCAACATCCACTGTTCTTCAATATTTCCCCCAGCTATATATATCAGGTCTAGTCATGACCAAATCCACAAGTTAAATCTGGGTTATCACTGAGCATAATCTACACACTGTGATATTCAAACAAACTCTCACTTCACATTGAAAGATCTAAGAAAGTTACCATATTACCTCTATGTGGTGCTCAGTCTAATATAATAACTCCCTCATTGTCTTCCTTGTAAACATGTCTTGGGGCAGTTCTATTGTCCTTCCCTCTCCCGAGTCTCGTTGGTGGTTTACCCCTCTGTAAGCTGCTCGTACTAAAGTTGGCCGCTCCTGGCAGCTCCACTACGGAGGATGGCACCGCGTGAGTTGGGATGCGGCGAGTTGGCGCTTGATTCGGGCGATTTCCCTGAGGAGTAGGGATGCGCTGAGTTGGAGCTTGATTCATGCCATTTCCCTGAGGTTGAGTTGGGATGCGGCATGTTGGAGCTGGATTCGTACAGTTTCCCTGAGGCTGCGAAGCGAGGCGAGAACAATTATTTTCACGGTGCAAGCCGACGTGCAAGGCACTAGATGATCCGTTTCTTGAAGCAGGCCATCCTGGGCCCTGTTTTGCCCCTAGATAAATACGTTGAGGAGTGGGGGCCAGCGGTTTGGAAGGAGGTTCAATTTTCGGTGGGCCGACGACCCACAGTTCACCCTCTGTTTTCCCTGCATTCGTGATTGCGCTTTCCTCGGCTGGGGTTTTTCTCTCTGGTGGTGCTACCTTTGCAGCTTGTGGTTGTGTTGGGGCAGGTGGCTCGATCTTTACGCTGCTTTCACTCTCTGTCCTTTCAGATGGCAAGCCATTCTCTACAGATTCAGGTGGACACTTTGCTGCTTCATGTATTGTGGTGGCAGCATCTTCGTTTCTACTGGTTTTGGCGGCAGGTAACATCTCCCCATCATCAAGTGGTCTTTTTCTTGTGTCAGTACTTTGGGGTACCGATACATCTTCTGGTTCGGTTTTGCTCTCTGCTTTTTCCTCCATGGCATTTCCTTCTTCATCATTTGAGTCACTTGGGATGCTGGTGCTGCATTCCTCCCACAATTCCCCCTCCTCCTCCTCACCTAAGGCTTCCGGCTCACTGGTATAGTCCACCTCTGGTTCTCTCCCAGCTGCCACCAGCTCCCTCGCTCTGTGGGTGTACTTCTCCAACACACCATCCATCATCCGCTTTCCAAGAGTAGCATTCTCGACGAGTTTATCTCGAAGGTCAGAGTGGCTATCCGCCGGATCTTCAGTGGCATCCGTGAAAGACGCATACCCAAAGTTAACATAGCTGTCATCTTTTCTCCTTTGGCTCAACTTCTCCCCAATGTCTTGAAACACTTCCTTGGCAATGTGATGCAGATCCAGCCTATGGATGCACAGGTTCTTGCTCTGATTCGTCTGCTGGACGATGCGAAACACGTCATGAAAGTCTGGGAACTTGTCATTATTCAGCAGCTTCTGGATTCTACGATTAATCTCGGGATACTGGGTACCATGAAATCTGATTTTCTTCTCAATCACACGCCCACTTTTTGCCTCATATCCCTTTAACTTATTCCACTTTTGCCAAGCTTCCACAAACCTCTTCCTCAGTTTATGCTCGATCATGTGAGCAGAGTCGTCATTCTCCATTTCTTCCAATGACAATTCTTTCTCACTGTACCTGCGGATTTCTCGGTCCAAACGGCCCATTAGTTTTTCTAGCCTTCTCACTTTAATCTTGTGTTTATTCCGAGCTTCTCCTGCCAATTCTTTATCTCCCAGCTCTGTCGTATTGCATGATGTGCTTCCATTGATCTCAACATGTTGGTCATGAGTGGCACGCGAGGTAGACGATTCTCCATTAGTCATCAAAGTCACCTTCTTCTCAACAGTAGGTTTCTGCAAAGTATCACATTTCCCTTGATCACTTTTGCTTGAGGCATTTTTTAGATGAATCAAGACATCGCTTATGTGAGAAAAGATGCTGTTATTGTCTAGGTCTGGCTTTCTGATCTCAACTAGATGGTGTCTGAGTGTGTTGGTGAATTCTTCTGATGCCACGTACCCCGGTCTGGCAGCTTTATGCACTTTAAGCAAGTGCTTCTCAATTTTATGGACTTGAGCTGGTTCCCTGATCTTCATCAATGTCTGATGACAGCTAGTCACAAACTGCAAAAAACACATGCACAGAGAAATAAAGTGTCAATCATAGGATATGATGAATGTGTGAGGATGTTTTCATTAGACCATCCCATTGTTCAAGCAAGCAAGGCAATATATATTTAAAACAGTGATTTTTTTTCCCCAAACCTGGCCGTTTATTAAGCAAAGACAAAGTGATGTGACTTAACTAGTTAATAGTTTTAAGTTCAGTTAGACCAAAAAATCTGTCTCTGTAGGATGTTGGATCCACTGAGATTGCATCTGGCTACTCTGAGTCTGAATGCCCTACGTACCTGGCCCTGGATATGTCCAAAAATGTAATTTTGATTTAAGAATGCCCTGAATGAGACGGTTATTCCCGTCTAAAGTTTGTGAGCTCCCCGGGTTTATATATTCACAAGCAGACACTATGTCTACAATCAACATATAATTTCTGATATTTCCCCCTTCAAAATTCGGTCAAAGTTTGATTGAGGTACACATAGACTGCATGAGTGACGGTGATCTCAAAACACTGGTGAAAAATGTGAGCAGTCAATTCCTTCCAATTCGCCCCAATATGACAACTGAGTACTAGTAGTTACTTCAGAATACAGAGAGCATCCCTGTAATGAATTCATCTAACAGCGACATTTATATACAGCCCGAAGTGGTATGATTAGACAACATGAAAGTGAAACCACTCCGGCTTGTTTGTTGTAATTGGTTGTAATTGGATCGGAGCTTCGCGAGAACAACGGCAACTGGCATGTGTGGTGCAATGTTAACCGATTGCCTGGGCTAGCCGTTGGCGCACAGTCCCACTATAACGTTACTGAATATTCACACTTACTTCATCAAACAATGATACATGTGACGCTGTCCCCGCACTATTAACACCCGATTCTTCATCGTTGTCGCTGATAACTATAATAACTTCATCAGAACAGGTAGGAACATTAGTCTTTTCTTTGTTTTCGGCCTTGTATGGTAACGCCATTTTCCCTCTCGTACACCATTAGACTTGACGGCAGGGAGGCGATGGTGGCGGGCTTGAGGATTGCTGGCTGATATGATGATTGCTGGCGGGCTTGAGGATTTCGTGCACAGATTCACCATTTTCGTGCTATGCAAATAAACCACGGTAGTCGTCTGTAGGTGTGTGTTTTCCGAGACTTATTTGCCAAATTCTGTACATTCATCTACTCTTTCATTTTGTTTATTTGATTGATTCATTCATAAATTTATATTACGTTGTTAAATAGTTGGTTTATCAAGTCATCAAACATTTTCCCGATAGATCTACAGTAGATCTAGATCACAAATATAGATGCAAAAATCACTATGTGCAACTGCTGTAAAGCCTTCCCTCGCGTATCCTCATTTTCATTGCAAAACGTAATGATTATAAATAACGAAGTTTTCTTTGACACTCATACAGAACATTTATTGCTCAAAAAAGAGACTAAGTATTATAATTATATACAGTCATGACCTTCACTTCGGAATATTCATATTTCATTTAACATCAGAACAAGAATCGGTGCCCTTGGCTTGGCATAATCACTAGTAGGCCTACTGTTCACAACAAACACAACAACAAGTACACACATACCCATCTACAAATCATAAGCAATAATCTTCCTCTTACCCGAACAGTTTTCAGACAAAAAAAAAAGAGAATTGTATATAGGCAGCTTCAATGTAGGCCTACTATTTTATTTATGCGTGATTCTCTCCTGCCTTTAAAGGGATAGTCCATCCTGAAGTTAAGTTGATTTCAATACATGAAAGAAACACTTTAGTAAAGGTTTCACGAAAATCCATCAAGGGTAAGAAAGTTTGGATTTTCTAATGTCACGTGCGAGATGCTCTGCCATAATGTTGAGTGCTATATGATTAAAAAAGACAGTTGCTCTTTTTCTGTTTCTGATAAAGGAATTTTATGTTCATAGAGATATTTGTATAAAACGTGTTATGAACTTATGATGTATCAAATGCAGAAGTAAAATTATGCATATCCGTTTGAGAAAAATCCACATTTTTTAAACGAAATACGGTTAACAACAAATGGGAGAGCATCTCGCTCCTGACGTGACAAATCAAAACTTCAAACAACTTCGTAACTTTCTTATCCTTTTATCCTAAGTAAGTGAAGTAACCATGGTAACCGATCGCAACCATGTCCAGTGTTTCACGGTTGGCCCGGGGTCGCATTGCATATAGTTTTTCATTCAATTATTGTAACTTTCAATCAATGGTAACTACCATTGCTATATTGAGAGCTCATTGGTTATTGCAATGGTAGTCACAATCACAATTGACAACCGATATGCAACATGGCACGGGTAAGCAAGCACAATGATTACATTATGGGCCCGTAACCATATATTTATTTTATCTATTCATTATTTTTATGCGGGGGGGGGGGGGGGGGTCCAAAAATCTGAATGAACGGACCTTTTGCGATGGACCAAGCGGAGGAGCTGGCAAGCCGGGAAAGCTTGTCTAGCACATAAAAAAAAACGCTGCTGTTGATGCCACGAGTTCATTTAAAAATTCTATCCGTTTTTAGATTTCTATAATGTTTATCAATTATTTGTGTTAGTCTTTTCCCAGTAAGGGCCTATCATTTTGTTCATATCATTGTCATCATTGTTCATATTTCAGATTGTCTTTATCTTCACCCTTAATTTATTTTTTCTTTGTAGATTCTGTTACATGTGTACAATGTACATTGTATTTCGTTGTGTCACACGGCAAATATGATAGCCAATCGTGTTTCTTTTTCTAGTTTGCTCTTGAGCTTGACCATAAGAAAGACATTTCTGAAACGGTGGAACATCAACACTGCATCGTAGAAACTCACTGTAGAAACTCACAGATATTTATATTTCAGAACGACAGAACCTACAACCATGAGTACAACTAGAAGGACGTTGGTATTTGTAACGGGAAACAAGAACAAGCTGGCTGAGGTAAGATTCCACAAGAGAAGAAAATCAATAAGGAGTTGATTCTACAATTCTGCTGTTTTGACTCGCGCAACGGGCAACAGCATGTTTCCAGGCGGGGCGGATCGGCCAAAACGTCTTCCCGACCCCGCTGACTGTACGGTACCGTACCGAGACTGTTACTAAGTGTTACTGTTACTGTTAGTGTTATGGGGCCTGGATTGCGAAATAGTCTTCTTCTTCTTCCCGTGAAAGTACAGTCCTCTTGGTAGACTATTGTCGTACTTTTTTTGCGGTGCTGTCACTGCTGTGTATTAGTGTGCCATGCTGCATGGGCCCAGAACAAAACATTCTATACTTATTGTTAAAGTGTTCTGTGTGCAACTGCAACTAATTATTCTTTAATCAAAATTTGGACATATTTGGACATACCCCCAAATGGCATTCATTCAGAGGAGCCAGATGCAATCTCAGTGGATCCAACGTCCTCTACAGATACTGATTTTTCAGTCTAAGCCTGATCCTGTCCCTGACCGTAAACCCTAACTTAATTGAAGCTTGACCTTGCCAGTACTACTGACACTACTGAGGCCTAAACATTGTGCAGTTTAGTGCGTAAAAAATCCTGGATCAATTTTCCCTGCGCTCTGCCCCAGAAAACCATAGAAGTCTATGCCCCACCAGTGTCTGGCCCGCATGCTGTGTGTATTAAGTCTGCTGAGCATTGCGTAATAATAGCAACTTGTATTGTAATCCATTTTCCTCAGACTTGATTTTTAAAACAATTTGAAATAATTGGTGAGGTAAGACTAAGAGGTCAAATTTCTCAGAGGACAAAGGTCACTGAACTTGGTCAGAAAAAGCTATATGAATAAAATGATATTTTTCGCAATAATTAGAAATTCAATGCTCCAGTTTTAGAACAGTGGTACGTAGAACAGTGAATGTAGGATGACATGGGTCTAAACTGAGAATATCCTTGATGAACATCTTAATAATAATTCCAAAATATTTCATATTCTAATCTGTGCTTAGTTGATAATGATGGTTTTCATGAACATTATCATATTTTTAAAAAATTGTTGTTTTCTTAATGATTTTCAGGTCACTGCTATACTTGGGAAGCAGTTTGACATTCAATCAGCTGATATAGATTGTAAGTACTTGAAGTACCGTAAGAATTTCTCATCACTCTTTCCAACAAACAGGCTAAAGGCCATCAAAAAGTGTGTACCTGATTTATAATTTTTTGTCTTCTTAGCTTATTTGCGAACACAATGCTTATTATTACCCTGAACCACCAATGCATTTACTCCTCCTAAAATGTTATGGATTTAAGGCCATTGTACGCCTTCTTACGATTTATGTTTAACTTTCGTATTTATTAATCATATGATTGTATTGCCAGTCTATGTTGTTGAATTTATAAACAAGGAACGCAGGAAGGGCACACAAACTTAAGTATGAATGTTTAGATGTGGACATTATGGTGTATTCTTCTTTTCTGCTTGCTCTTTCGTCACTTAGTGCCAGAATTCCAGGGTGAACCCAACGACATATCAAGGTCCAAATGCCTGGAGGCTGTGAAACATGTGAGTATACATAGAGGGCGCTGTTAAGCAGCTAGTCAATTTTTAATCATTCTTTCTCATTTTGTTCCCTTGATTTACTGCATGTACGTGTTTTGAATCTTGAATTTTTCAATCCGCTATGCTATTTAAACTTTGTTTAAAATATAACTTGCTGCAATGTCTCATAACAATAATTTTGTAATGTATGTTTCTGTTATCCTTTGTAGTTTTAAGTACACAGCTGCATCAGCTCATGAGCTGCTAGTTTGTTTTTGTATTTGTGTAAGGTTGAGTTTAATTTTTCAATAAACCTTTTCAGTTCAATTTAATTCAATACTTGTGGTCAGACACATAATTTCCCAAATTATAAATACCCATGGCAGTGGAAAAACGACATTAGGAGCTTGGGGAAATTTAGCCATATCTTAAAATTCAACTAGTTACATGATTACTCGAGACATTTTCACAAGATCATAAATTGGTACAAAGATGATGTATGACAGAACAATTCATTGATCATATTTTCGGAGATATAGGTCAAAGGTCCGAGGTCAAGGTCAAATTGCAAATGTTATTACTTGTCATTTTTCCAGATAAAAGGTCCAGTCATCGTAGAGGATACATGTCTGTGTTTCAATGCGTTGGGAGGCATGCCAGGCCCCTACATGTAAGTGTATTGTTCATTGTGTTTACTCTTCTTTCTCTGTTTT
Source organism: Arbacia lixula (assembly GCA_963669155.1). Lineage (NCBI taxonomy): Eukaryota > Metazoa > Echinodermata > Echinoidea > Arbacioida > Arbaciidae > Arbacia > Arbacia lixula. Next base: position 10,492,482 of record OZ022588.1, read on the forward strand.
TTGAGTCAGAAATCTACTCTCCTTCACATTGCGTACTTTAAAGTTTAGAGTAACAATCATGAGCAAGGGTAGTTTTTCACTTTTCCTGAAAAGGTTTGTGACACTATGACTATGATATTTCATACATGCTATTGTAAGGCTATACTGCTGATCCATGCTGAGTTTCATGACTTTACTAACAGTGCTGCCCTACATTTAGTCTATATGTAGACATTTCATATTGACCCTTTCTAGCAGTGTCAATTGATAAATGGATATTATGTCCCTAGTTATATTGGTATTGGTATTTGATCAATTTTAATGAATTATTGACTTCATCAACTTTTGTTTCTTTACACAGAAAATGGTTTCTGAAGAACCTGGGTCCTTCAGGTCTGTATTGTCATCAGCTCCATTTTCAGGCAGATGAACATTTGTCCATCCAAACTTTGATATAAACAGGTCTGGCTGAGGTAGACTAATTATCCTTTTAGTCGATGGGTCAAAAAACAAAGGTTCCCCCCCCCCCCCTCCTCTTCCCTTAGGCACAATTTCAAACAAGATTTTTCTGTTATTAGGTGCCTCAGTATCCATAATCTTCCTGTTTGCTGTTAAACTGGTGAGGGGTGTGGCCACTAGAGCCGTTACCATGGGTACACATACAGACATATTGCAATATGTTGTATTGCCATATATATTTGTAATGTGTTAACATGAGAATGCAATATTAGTGTCTAAATTTACCTTTTACCAATTGCCTTGTTCACCATGATCTGAATCTAAGTGTTTCAAGATCAAGGCCATTACTATGGAAACAACATTGTTGATATTACTATCCCATTTGTTAATTTAATTCATCTTCCACCTAAATTCTTCTACAATTATTATCAATACAAACTTGAATGCAGTGTACATGTACATGTTTATGTATTGAATGGGGCTGGTTTTGAATATATGTTGCCTTCCATTTCTTTAAAATCAATTTCTCTTTTAGGCCTCCACAGACTACTAACTGGATGGGAGGATAAATCTGCCTATGCTCTGTGTACGTTTGCGTATTCTCCCGGGGATTCATCAAGTGACGTACAGCTGTTCAGTGGGAAAACTGAGGTATTGAGTTGTTCTATGGTTTGTCTCTTTATATCTAAGCAAAATGTGCAAAACACATGAAATGTGTCAGGATTGGTGTGAGGGGGTCAAACGAAGGATTGTAAAACAGAACAGCTTTTAAACAAACAACAGAAACAGAATTCCCCAATGTCTTGATTCTCAGACCAAAAAAGGACTTGACTTTTGAAAAGTGACAATTTTGCATCAAATGCTTGTTTATAAAATCTATCACAACTTTAAGAATCATTTTTGACAATAACATTAAAATCACATTTCAGTCGAGAAAAACACTTTCCACTTGTAAGGTTTTATGAATACCAGTACCAACTCTTCTAAGTTCAGTTTAGCTAGTATTTTCATGACAGATTGATAGCAGCTGCAGTAATTTTGGTACCTAACTGGGAAAGTCACTATTGTCTAGCAAGGTTTCATTATTACCAAAAAGTGTGTACGGTTAATAGCAAAAGTAAAGGGCTTATCTCACTGATGGAGATGACGTGGCAACTTTTGAGGCCGGGAAATAGCTTGCGCTCTCACTAAGGCAATCTATAAATCTATAGATCTATAAATTCATCTGTCATGCTTTTCTTATCAGTTGCCTTGGTCTCGAGCAGGTTTCAGAGACATATTCCCAGTCACTGGTAATGTTAGATGTCACAGGGACATCCCTGAGACCCACTAAAAATGTCTCAAACAAAATTGAACATGTTAAACATTCCTGTGATGCCCAGGAAGTGGCGCGGTGATGTCACCATGACTGAGCGGAAACTGAGTCGCCAACAATTTGCGTACGAGTCTGTAGGGCAGTGAAATAGGCAAATTAATGCCTTTTAGCATCTTGATGTGCTTAGTGAGGTTTTGTGAATACCGGTATGCCCCCGGACAGTATAATCATTGTAGAACTCTCTGTTTTATCTCACTATAGGGTCAGATAGTCGAGCCTAGGGGACCCACCAACTTTGGTTGGGATCCGTGCTTTCAACCAGACGGCTACAATGAGACGTAAGTTGAGTGACGTCAATTTCTTTTTCATGATCACAGATTAATTTTCTCTACTCCTCAGGCAATTATTATGTAGATACTGCTAACTGAGAAAAAGCTGCTAAGACACTGAATTCTATTCTTGTTTTGGCTTACCCAGGTGTCGATCAAGGAGGTTGGAAGGGATTTTCTTTTATATTTTCAGGTGGGGGAAGATGATGGTATAGACCAATATTTCAAAATTTAAGTTTGTTAAAGAAATTGATATAGAAGTGAATAAGTTCACTGTCATATATTGTGTGATATGTATGTGTGTACTGTGTTTCACATGAAATGTGCATCACTTTGAATAATTCTTGCATCCCCCTCATGTCTAGCTTTCAAGATTCAATAAATTTCATGAAACAATTAAGTATATTTCTTCATTGACAGAAATATGCCATTTTGTAGAAAACACTGTCAATACAGACAGAGGAGAATTTTCATGTCCGCAGCTGCGTCAAGCATGAGGATTGGAAAGTCATTTACAGCAAATCAGCTACCGGTAATTTGCATGCCCCCCCCCCCCCCCCAAATTAAAAAAAAAAAAGAGCACCGCCTGTTTTAGAATTTTGAAGTTTTACCTTACATAAGCCCTGTTCCTGTAGATGTCATTAAGATATTTGAGCAAAGTCAAAATCGATACATGTTTAAAAGGCATTGTTCCAGAATATTTTTTTTTATTCAGGAAAGGAGAGGAGGTTATTTGTTATCATTTCAATGATTTTAGTGTGATCATTACAACTGCATTCTCTTATGTCACTTTTCTTTTTGTTTGACTTTCCATTTCAGATACGCTGAGATGGCAAGTGAGCTGAAGAACAGTATATCCCATCGAGGCAGGGCACTGCAGTCTCTGGCTGAATTCTTCAAGCAGTCCACATGATGACACGCTCACCCACTGGACTCCTTCAGCATCGAGTCGTTTACCTTACTGGGCCCTGTCGCATAAAACCTACCATTATGGTAACTTTGCTACCAATGTCAACTTCTATGCAAACTTTTAAGTTGATTGGCTGTTGAGCAATGTTACCAAGGTAGTTACAGTAAGTTACCATTGATGGCAGAGTTTTATGCAATGGGGCTGTAGACTGTGTTATGCCAGAGAGTAGCCTGACTGTAGATTGTTTGATGCTCACCAATCTGTACTAGTCAAAATTTGTTCAGGGAGCGTACGTCGTAAGATCACCTTGCAATGTGATGTAATTATCCGCATCACGAGTATAGCTTCATCTGAGTTTATTGATGAAAATTCAGATATATTAAAGACAGGGTGTCCTTTTTGCTGGTCACAAAAATAAAAATTTGGTAAAAAACCAGGAAAATAGAAGGAATTGCTGTTTAAGAACTTCCCATTAATAGAATTAGAAACTGAATTTAAGCGGAGTTATAGCGTGATTTCAAGGAGGTTTTGGACAGGTCGTCGAAACCTCCCGGGTCTTGTAACCCCGAGACCACAGACCGCTGTTCGCCATGGTCTGCACCACAGTGTATGCTTTCCTGGCGTATCACACACCACTGTGCGATTGTGAATATAGACTATATTCCCTACGTTACAAATAAAACAAGGACAGATTTTCACTCTTTCTGATAGGTTTGAAAAGCTATGACTGAGATTTCATAATGTTGTTACGGGATACTGCTAATTCCTGCCGGGTTCTATGATTTTTGCAAATGGGCCACCTTGTCTTTAAACATGCCTGAAAGATACACATTCCATCTGTGGTGTATGCAACCTCAGTCTCCGTTGTAACCATGGAAACACGTTTGTACCAAGTAAAGGTTGGAACTAAAAATCACTGCGTAGTGTAATTGTGTTGGTCGTTCTGGATGTGTGACTGAGCCTGAATGATTGAAGTATGGTATGGTCAAAGATATGACACCTTCAATGCTTGGTGATGTAGACTCATAAAATAAATACATGTATATGTCTGATGAAAGAGAGCTCAGAGATGAAGGAGTCAAAGATATAAATCATCGATCCTCTGAAAGAGAAAACAAAAAATGTCCTTTGATTTTTGCATTTTACATTTTTTTTTAACTGTCCTTGTTTGCCATTTGCACACTCGGTATATGTATATGTATATCTCTTCTCAATCAGTGTAAAAATTAGTTGAGCAATACATTGTTACTGAGCTGGCTCTGGTCAAGCAATTAGCTAGTTGTAACCTGATTACTAGAGAGGCCTTTTTAAACCAATGAAGATGAATTACAATAATATAGTCACGTGAATATCATGGTTTTAAGAGGAATTGACCATCAAAGAATTTGTATATAGGAACTGAAAACTAATTTTGCATGTTAAGTTTGAATATTGTTAATTTGTTGGGATGTTTTGATATGTAGGCTTGACTCTTTATGATGTTGACAAGTACACTTCTTTTAACCTTTGAGATAAATATATGAATATGTTTACACATGAATGAAAAATATAATTGTGAAACCCACCATTCTTTTGTATTTGAAAACGGGAGGTTTAATAGCATTGATCATAGTAATCACCAAATGAATTTAAATTGACTTACAAAACCATCAATGTAACTACATGTAATTTAAACCAGGGGCGAGACTCGACTAGCATGTGCTTTTGCCCCTAATCTCACTCCAAAAAATATGTCTATTCAGTCTATACATGGTCAATCTTCTATGTTCTACATGCTCCCCAAGATACACAAGGCTGATATTCCTGGATGCCCCTTTGTATCTACCATTAGCTGCCCTCCTGAACACATCAGGATAGCATTATGGCCCCTCTGATAACCAAGTTGGATACGTACGACAAAGATACTTCTGATGCATTGCACATCCTGAGTAATTTCACCTTCCCAGAAAATGTACTTCATCGCCTCCTCTCACCATGGATGTCTTTTCTTTGTACTCTAACATCCCCTTGGAAGATGGACTGAACGCGTTCAAACACTAGCTTAATCTGTATTCTACAGACAGGTCGAAAACCGTCACTCTCATAAGACTTGCCAAACTCGTGCTCACGTTGTCTTTCAAGTTTGGAGAGGACTTCTACATCCAACAGAAAGGGGTTTCCATGGGAACCAATATAGGCCCTTCGTATGCTTGTCTCTTCATGGGTTTCTTTGAAGAGCAAATGATCAGCAATTTCCTGGGACCTAAGCTTGTCTTCATGAATGATTTCATCTGCATTTACATGTGCTTCAATGAGCACCTCGAGACCTTCTTAACTACGCCAAGAACTTCCTTTTGTCCTTGAAGTACACACAAAAAATGGCATGACATTACAGAACAGTACAAGATCGAGATTACACGGAATGCAAAGTAAATTCAACACAGGGTACGTTCATTCATTTTGTGTATGAGCTTAAAATGACAAGTTGAGGAGAAGAAGAGACAGAGTTGACAGTGAAATATGGGGAAACCTATAAACCCCCTTTTGAACCCATTGTTTGAGATCTTGCTCTCTGTGGATGTAATATTCTTTTTCTAATTGACTACTTTTGACAACGTAATCTTTGTTATTTACAGATAATTATATTCGTTTCTTTATCCAGAGTTTCAAATGAGGCAACCGGCTTCTAATAATTTTGTACATGTATTTGTATTAATTTCTCCTACAGGAATTTCATGTTGATCTGTCGACTTTAATACAATATATTATACACTTTACTTTACTTGTGTGATTATCACATGTATATTATTACTTCATGATAATATGTAATAAGAGCCCTTATTTACAGTTTAATATACGATTATGTAATAGCTGCACGTAGTTTATGTAAAATGTTAAATCCTTGATAAAGGTCTAAGACCGAAATATCAATAAACCTTTCTTCTCCTGCGTCCTCACTAATGTGTTTCCATTGACATTTTCAGCGACATTGCAACATATATTCTTCTTTTGTATCCATGAACATGTATATTGTGAATTTATATGTGATGTTTTGTAAATTTGATTGTTTTGGTAATAAACTCACTCAATCATTAATTTGAATTCTACCGAGTGTTAAGTTTCATATTTCACGAAGTGAACCTAAATGTTGACCTTTGTGTTCATTCAATGTTTTATGCAATTAAGTAAATCCAGCTGCACAATGGGTACACTTTAAAATCACCTAAGAATTTTTCTTAATGGTCATATAAACACTTTTTTTCCAGAAAGGCACTCTTATCAGAATCAACTACATGTACATTGATACACAGGCCACATACTGTAGATACATGTACCAAACGGCTGTCTCAATTTGGTAATGATTGTTAGTGCATGTGATATTGGTACATGTATCATCATTCCCCACCACACAGCAGACCAGGGACTGCCTCAAAAACATCACCTGACATTTAAAGGTCACGTTACAGAGTAGGAGCTCTCTCACGTAGCCGATCAGAAAAACACCTGGAGGTGTTTCACTTAAGTTATTCGTAAGCTACGAACGACTTTACGGCACCACTGGTTACCCTTTCTTGTGCTTAATCAGATTCTTAATGACTTTGATTCCCATCAGTTTAAGTTGAAATTTTATCTTGAAGGGATAGTTCACCGTGAAATTACAGTACATGTACTTTGGTTTCAATAAAAGGGACACATGAAAGACACATATTAGTGAAGGTTTGTCGAAAATCTGTCAAAGGAAAAGAAAGTTACAGTATTTGATTTGAAAGTTTTGATTTTGTGACGTCACGTGCGAGGTGCTCTCCTATGTTGTATACAATTTGTGTCGAAAATGTACATTTTCTCAAAAAGAAATGCATCCTTTTACTTGTGCATTTCATACGTCATTAGAAATATTTTACTCATATACCTGTAGGAAGAAATATTCCGTGTGTCTCCTTTTATTGAAACCAAAATAATTTCAGGGTGAACTATCCCTTTAATAAACCAAATTTCTTGTTGTTAACAAGGATCTGAATACAAAGTTTATGACTTGTCAAATTTGAATAGGATTAATAATGCTAAATATGTTACTCATTGCGGATAATTGGCTAGTGATAATCGTTTGTCTCACAATGTATGGTCAACGGAATAAAAAAAAAAGATCACGACGCTTCGTGCGCCGCTGCAACAGGTGTGATACAAAATTGGGCAAAATAATTTTAAACTTTTTGAAATTTTATAACTTTTTGAAATCACATTAATGCAATTAGTCATGCATGAATGGGAAATTGTTAAAGGGAAAATGTCACTTTTCAAAATTCACAAGGGTAATTTTGGGATTTTGTCATGAATTTTTGATGAATTCCATTTCTGCTGCATAATTTATGTCCTTTCAATGTTTATCTTCCATCTCTCGATGCACTAACACTTATCCCGACATTGTTCTGTTTGATTGAGCACCGTTTACCAAATACTCATCCCTCTTGAGTTTAAAACTCTTAAAACCCCTTATTTTGGTTAAAGATTCTGGATATTTTGACAAAGATATGTAACATGACCTGTTATGTAAACCTAAGAAGTAATTTTCGTGTCCTGGTTGAGTGAAAACACTTTAAAAATCGGACAAGAAATGCCAAAAAGCATTGTTAAAACGGCATAAACAACTACCCTTGTGACTTTTGAAAAGTGACATTTTTGCCTTTTGAATTTGCCCACTCATGCATGACTAATTAGATTAATGTGATTTTCACACAGAAGTTTGTCAATAAGTTAAAGGGAATATACTGTACTGGGAAGACAAAAAACCTTCAAAAGGTAATCGTGAGCAATCTTTTTGCCAAAGGTCTTAAATTCATGTATTGCCCATTTTAGAAACTTGCTGAAAGTTATTTGTTCTAAAATCATCCACATTTGGAGTAATTAGTGATTAAGTCACAAATCCTCAAATTGTTCGGGCCGAACATTTCGAGAATTAATGTGTGATTTAATCACTAATTACGCCAAATGTGAATCATATGAGGGCAAATAACTTTCAGCAAGTTTCGAAAATAGACAATACATGAATTTAAGACCATTGGCAAGAGGAATGATCACGATCACCTTTTGAAGGCTTTTTGTCTTCCCAGTACAGTATATGCCCTTTAAGGAACAACCCTGCCAAATTATTTTGCCCAAAACCTCTCCTATAAAAAGTTATGTTATTTTGCTTAGGGGGAGGGGGGTTTCGACTTACTTTTTTGTTTGTGTTTATATTGAATATGATTATTGGAAATTAACTCCAACTACATGTATGTTAAAAAGGAACAAAATGGGGTATCTGATTTAGCACGAGAAAGGGACACCGGTTGTTCTTAGCCTAAGAACAACTTGGTGACCCCCCCCCCCCCCCCCCCCCCCGATCTAAAAAAAAATACCATGGCAGGTATTCTGTAACGGGTATTTTCAAATTGGGTTTAAATTAAGTACCCGGTCAGAAAATTGCAGGTATTTTTTTCTGATCGAGGAGCCCTTACAAAAATGTCCTGTGGTATTTTCGGTGGTGTTATATAATACCGCAGGGATGAAGTACCACATATACCACACATATTTCTGTGGTACTGCAGAGGTGTAGCATGTGGTACTCATGTGGTACGGAACATGCCACAGGAGATACCACAGAGAAACATTATATTACAGCAATACCACACCGAAGTGCTGTGGTGACTGTGTAATACCAAAAAAAAAATACCACAGGGATGAAAGGCCTACACAAATTAATGTGGTAATGCAGAGGTGTCGCATGGACTAGGTGTGAAAGCATGTAGTGAGTCCGAGATAACATCCCGACTTGTTTTAAGTTTATTTTTTTGAAGTATGAACATCTTCATGTTGAGTCTTGATTGTCCTTTCTGCATATCTTTATTTGAATCTTTGCATGCATGATCGACTGGACAACAGGCAATCTTTAGATGACCGCAAATTCTCATTTATGCCAAATGGAGGAGTGAAGAATAAAACAATTTGTGAAAGGATGATATTTCGATAATTTGGAGCAAAACTAGCGCCAACATGCACTTTTAAAGCGATCAACTTATTGAACATGGATGTTCTATCTAATTGTGACTTTTCCCTTCATCCCGGCTTTACATGGATAGTCCACCCTGCGTGAAATTAAGTTGGGTTTAATGAAAGCAGAAACCAAAGAAACATAAAGTGAAGGTTTGATGAATTGTCTAATCGACGTTGTGCGTGAAATGCTCTCCTATACTGTATGTTGTGTTATAATATTGTTGAAAATGTTGATTTTCTCTGAAGGATGTGCATTTGATACATAATTAGAAATACGTTTATACACACACACACAAACACACACACACACACATACACACACACACACACACACACACACACACACATACCTCTGTGATATTCCTTCATCAAAAACAGAAAAAGAACAATTTGCGGAATCATACATCACACAACATATGGGTGAGCAACTCGCACGTGACATCACAAAATATATTTTTAAACAGATTTACTTTCTTATCATTTGACGGATTGTCGTCAAATTAACCTTATCAATCCTATGTTTCTTTCATATTTCTGCTTTTATTGAAACTTATCCTCAGGGTGGACTATCCCTTTAAAATATTGAAAAGCGACTATACTTGCATCGGCAGATAAAAATAATTAGCAGGTGGTCCCTGAAGTTCGGTCCCTTCATGCTTCGGGTAAGTCTTTTTCAATTTTTTGTTGGACATTTAGAGATACCGTACTATATATTCTCGCCGTACCGTTCATTAGCGAACGTGTTAAATATGCCTTTCTTTTATACTAGGAAGGTGACCTAGTGAAACTGTTCGGGCGTATCACGGGCACACAACTTTACGACAGGAAATAGTAGATCTACGTCAGAGCCATCTGATCTGACTTACAACAAAAGGTCAGAGTACATATCTGTTAACGATTAACTCCGGTCGGGCATAAGGCAGATGCTGTTCAAGGCGGCAAGCGTTCTTCGGGCGGCCATAGGATATGTTCCAAGCAAGAAGATGTCGCTAAAACTTGTGTTGTTTGGCGCACTGGCAGCGGTACTGCGCGTGTATGTCGCCCTGAGCTGGTGGGCGGTTCTCGCTGTAGTATTCGCTGCTTATCTCGTGACTGGGGGATGGTATTTCACGTGGATTGCAATCGTCACGCTTCCAAGAGATCTGAAGTGAGGGCTGACTTTTGTTGTATTTGTTTTTCCTGTGTATGTCATGGTGTGTGTAATTAATATAATGTTCTAGTTGTTGTAAGTCAGTGTGGATGAGTGATTTCGGGACTATCTACTACTAGTCTCTTGTCAAGGATGAGGTTTACCCTTCTCAATTTCAAATGCTTGCCTTTAATTATTCTGACATAATCCACGAACAACTTGTGAAAATTATGTTCATCCGACTTGCAGGAAATGGAGCCGTCGAAATGTTATTGCACAAATGCGGTGGGTCGGTTAATCCAGTTACACACATGATCACATTATTCCTAGGCTATGGGAAGATTTTAAAGAGCACACCTTCCACATTTAATTCTGTGTGCTTACTCCTCTGACTGATATGATATGGACGCGTTGGATCAACAACTGCCTGCGGTGTTAAAATAAGTTGATAGAATCTTGTGCATTTTGAATGCTTCTCAATGGAATCGATGTGAGTTGAAAGGATCGATCCAAGTTTGCAAATTGCAGAGCATCTATATTTTCTGCATCAGAAAAGTATCAATAAGTATCTGTGTTTAATTTGCCTGCAATTGTTGACATATACACATAACTTTGAGACTCTAGAAATTTGATCAAAATAGCAAATCTTTAAAAAATTAATGTTTCCAATAGTACATGGATCTTTATATATTTTGACGAGTTTAATCTTCAATTACTACATGTATTCATTACTGCCCCAAAATGTGGAATCAGTTTACTTCACAGATCGGAATCATTGACATATTGCTGATATGTAACTTATTGGAAATGGGCTACTGTCTTGACTTAATTATTTGGAATTACCACGGAAGTGACGGCACAGAAAATAACTACTGTCTAGAAGATTGGACCGAGGTTTGATGATTTTGTATGTAGATCTGTTACATATCACGCATAGAAAGTAACAAAACTGGACCAAAAAGTACACAGAAATCAAACAAAAATCTGATGACAAAAGCAGAAAGTGTTATGATGGTGGCCCATTCTTTGCGCAGATGCAAATGCGGCTCTTTTCCATACACCCTTCCTCACCCCAAGCAGACAATGTTGGGTTGCATGCCACGGCAGCACAGCTGCTACGCACCAGTGCAATATATGCATACGTGAAATACATTCATGCGCACACCCTGCATGCTTAAACGCCTGTGCAAACCCTTATGTTTTAAGACAAAAAGTTTCAAACAAAATGATTGAAAAGTGACAAAACTGCCTCAAACAAACCCCTCAATCACAAACTAATATTTTACCATGCATGAATGCAATTTTACAAAGAGTACAAAGTCAGTTGAAGTTATTCATAGTCTGTGGTCTAGTATCTGACTACAAGTGAGTCATGCTTCACAGTTTGTGAGTGAAGTCAAAGCCGGCTCGCACGCGCTCAGTAAAGAATGGGTACTGAAAGATCGTACCACTTCATTAATGTAATATCATTCTAGTCACCTCCTATTCTCTCTCTCTCTCTCTCTCTCTCTCTCTCTCCCTCTCTCCCTCTCTCACATCTCCCCATCAGGTGGACACTTCCATGAGCCATTCTGTTTCTTGCATGCCAAGCCCTATGCCTAATTCACCCCCTGATAAGCCATACACCTCTCATTCACCATTTGTACAACACACTTTACATTCAACGCTCTGCAACCTTTACACACATTTTAGCTAGTTAAAAAATATCTTTGCATTATTTGTGTTAGTTAAAGGGATAGTTCACCCTGATTCTTTTTTTTGTGACATCACATGCGAGGTCCTCTCCCATGGTTTTTTTTAAAATGCATTTTCTCAAAAAGATATGTATCATTTTACTTGGGCATTTGGTACATCATTGGAAATATGTTTTTACACACATACCTGTATGAAAATGAATCATTCCGTTGTCAAAAACAGAAAAAAGGCAATCTATTGAATTTTTTTGTACACAACATATGGGAGAGCACCTCACATGTGACGTCACAAAATAAAAACTTTAAAATCAATTTCTTATGTTTCTTTCACGTGTCTCCTTTTATTGAAACCAAAATAATTTCAGGGTGAACTATCCCTTTAACTCTTTGGGCGTTCACTTATGAACCTCTGTGCTCCGCATTGTTTTGAGAAGGCACGGACCTCACACTATCTCAATGGGTGCAATATCAATCAGGATCTATTTTTTCACTGGATTGTTTTGAAGGAAAATGGTGTGTAACAAACAATTTAAATAGCTCTCTCAGCCTCTCTGGTCATATTTTCTTTCTTTTTTTTTTTTTTAGAGAATCAACATTGGGTCATTTTATTACTCCCCTAAATAAATAGTTTTCACAGTAAATTTAATAGTGGAAAGCCTGTAGTATTACCTCAGTCACTTAGGTTATATTATCAGTTTCTAAGCTTACCAAAAAAGTAGACAGAAGGGTGAGACACGTTTACAGCGTAATTGTAGGAAGGAAGAGCAAGTTATCAGAACCTAAGTGGACTCCATTATGTATCAACAAAAGAACAATCTATTCCCACATCCTCCTACCCACTCTTTCAAAGTTTATGAATGGGCCGTACTTTACCCAAGAACTTGCTGGGTGAGGTATTGATCTTATGTACTCTTTTGGGATTATGAACAATAAGCATGTTTAAGCTTAAAAGAGTGGCTGCTTACAAGCTTCAAAATGTATTGAATTTGATGTTCTTACATCCTTGTTATTGATTTTCGTTTGGAAAAGCACTCTGTTTGAAGTATTGATTTTTTTCTAATATCTAGACTGGGCATAACACCTAAAGGTGCTGCAGGAATGTGGGAGTAGGCGAGTACCAGATAATCTGAATGAAATAAGTCAAGATAATTTAAGTATTTAAGAAGTAAAAAAAAACACAAGTAATTACATATGCAACTTTGAAGAAAGAAAAATGTATCCTTCATGATATATAATCTTTCATTGTGTTTTTTGAGGAGAGAGATATAACATACAGATACAGGAAGATATATGCAGCAAAAAACATGATGATGGAACGATTGGCACTGCTCAAATGACTGAGAAGATAGATGCGAGTGTAGAGAAGAGTTTCTGAAAGAGAGAATGAAACAATATTGGACATTTAAACAAGGATATACAGGAATGAAAAAGGAGCTGAAGTTAGCAACCGAAAATAATTTAGAACCATAAAACCCAGGATTGCAGTGTCATGATTCAGGTTGAAACATAAAGTCCCTGTTAAGTCAAATTTTCTCACAAAAGCCAAATGTAACAAGGTAGGAAGACGGCAATGGAAAGAGTGTGTGCTCATGCTGTATGAACAAGAGGGTGTAGACGATCGCTATGCACACAATGTGCTAAATTTTTGTGTGTAATTGACTGGTAATTGATTGCTAAAATGCAAAGAGAACCTGCAAAATGCTAAACGGAACACATAAAGAGTTAATGGCGAACTTTATAAATGATTGTCATTTTTTTTTCCAACTTTCCGATCTGCAGAGGATTGATCACACTGGTTAAGCTCAACCTGTTTCTTCGGAGCAAGATCAGAAAGAATCACTTAGTCCACGATGTCTTCAGAGAAACAATGGAAAGGTATCCAGACAAGGTAAAGCATACTTTTATCTTTCTCACACCAAATTACACCAAAGGGCGTGTTTATCATCTTTTCAGAATTTGAAACGCGTTTCCAAAGGCCTTTACGAACGCGTTTCCAAACGCGTTTAAAAAAACGGTGCGTTTATTAGCTCGATCGCCAAAGTCGAAAAACGGCCTTGTCACTGCGCAGCTCTACTGCGCCGTTACACGTGCACTGTACTACAATAGTGTGCGATCTGAAACACATGGTTTAAAATCATTTCAAAACAGCTTTGCGTTTATCTCACTTCTCTAAACACATTTCTGGCTCAAACACGTTTAGGATTGCACAAATTTGTGTGTTTCAAAACAGCTTTCCGAACCCCATAATCATAACACCTTTGCGTTTATCAACTCCCTGAAATGCGGTTAAAAAAAATTTAAACACGTTTGGAAACCTTAATTCTACCAAAAACAAAGTTGATAAACACGCCCAAAGTGATGTGCTTAAATTACAACTGTGCCTGAGGAGGTAAATGTTTCTGATCCAGATTGACTAAAGATCATACTCCATCACTTCAAAAAGTAAAGTGAAACACCATTTTACCAAATTTTGCCTTGTCATTGTACATACACTCCAGCTCAAAGGAATTGGCAAAGGGAAAGGGAAAGGGAAGAAACTTAAGCCGCAGATTTAAACTGTTGTATATTTTGTCCAGTTCAGCATGAAACATGATGCTTTTTAGGCTATTGCATCATGTTTCATGCTGAACTGGACAAAATATACCGCGGTTTAAAACTGCGCCTCCTTCCCTTTCTTCCCTTTCCCTTTCCCTATGCCAATTCCTTTGAGCTGTAGTGTATGTATCAGATTTGGATTTGCAATAGGATTTGCAACTTGAATAGCTATCATGTAGCAGGCCTGTTAGCAGCAGCTGTACTATAGCACATCCTTGCCTGCCTGTAATTGGATATTCAGACACGGATGGTTTCAGTTTTGATGGGTGCTGTACATGTGTAAAGAAAAATGGCAGCACTCATAGAATGAAATTGAATGAACATGATGGCACATAGTCTACCATGCTGAAAAAGGATTATCATGCAAATTCAAGTGCACATTCTGGGTTGGCATTGAAACAAGATGGATCTTCATACTGTACTTCATCTATGCACAGTGTAACATACGCTGTACATGATCTGATACTGGTATCTGGGTTGAGATATCATTTCATTTCATTTCATTTATTTATTTAACCATTATAAAAACGAAACAACAAAAAATACAAAATATTTACAAACATAAAATAATGGTATGGACCCCTTAAAAGCAAATCTGCTTATGGGCGGGGCCCTTAACAAAACACAATACATGCATAGTAATAAACAATAAACATTTAAAGGAAATCAAAGATAAATTAATTTGCATAATCACACACAACGCGCACACACACACACTCATTCATGCGACAAAACGAGAGGGGAAGAGGAGAAGAGAGAAAAGACCAGGGGAAGAAAGAAAAACAACGAGGTAAAGAGGTACATTGTAAGGGAACTATTTAACAATAGATGACATGTTTTTAAATACAGATTGTTTGAGAAGAAATTTAAACCGTGTGATGGTTGAACTAGATTTTGTATTATTATCAAGAGAATTCCATTCTTGCACACCAATAAAGCGGATTGAGTGGGAAACCAAAGTGGAACGAGAGAACGGTTGGCGGAGATTATTTGTCTGACGAGTTGGATATGAGTGCAAAGAAGAATTTGATTGGAACATATGAAGGAAAGCAGAGGGCAGAATGCCCTTGTTAAATTTATACATGAACAATAAAGTATTTACTTTTACTAGATCAAGAACAGGAAGGGCTTTTACTTTCACAAATAGAGGAGAACTTGGACTATAATAACTGCTGTTAGTAATACAACGTATTGCCCGCTTCTGTAGAATGTGTAGTTTATTCAATTTTGAATTATATGTATTGCCCCATATTATATTACAATAGCTGAGATGCGGCACTACTATAGAATTGTAAATGTACAATAATATTTTTAAAGGTAAGAAATTCTTCAACATATATAAGACACCAATACTTCTTGAAAGCTTAGAACATACATGAGTAATGTGATATTTCCAGTCAAGTGATTCGTGAATGATAACACCCAGAAAATCAATGGTATTTCTTCTTTCAATAACAGCATTTTCAATTTTAACAGGATCGATGACATCTGGAATGTATCTTCTTCTGGTATGAAATATCACATACTTTGTTTTATCATAATTAAGCAGTAATCTGTTACATTTAAACCACTCATTTAACTTGAATAATTCCTTATTCAAAATAGTGATAAGATCATGGATGCGAGGACAAGAATAAGCAGTAACAGTGTCATCAGCAAATAATGAAAACTTCAACAATTTACAAGAGTTAATAATATCATTAATATACAGAATGAATAGAAGAGGTCCAAGCACAGAACCTTGTGGTACGCCCACGCAAACATCCATATAAGCTGATTCGACACCATCAACCACCACGTACTGTTTTCTGTTTGACAAATAATTCTCAAACCACTGAAGTGGTACACCACGAACACCATAATGAAATAGCTTTTGTAAAAGAATGTGGTGATCGATGGTGTCAAATGCCTTGGATAGGTCCATGAAAACCCCACAACAGTAGTTACCTTTATCAAGTTCCTGTAAAATGTAGTCATAGAAATATGAAATACTTAAAGCTGTGGAATGATTTTTTCGAAATCCGAATTGTTCAGGAATTATACATTTATATTTAGTGAGAAAATTGTAAAGTTGTTTGTGCATAATTTTTTCTAACATCTTTGCAAACACAGAGAGCAGTGCAATAGGCCGATAATTTTCAATATTTTTTAAGTTATTTTTCTTATGCAAAGGAATTATTTGAGCTATTTTCAGTTTGTCGGGGACTATTCCAAAGCATAATGACTTATTAAAGATATCACAAAGGGGATCTACATAATAATGTATACATTGTTTGGCTACTTTAATTGAAATATCATCGGGGCCGTTTGACTTTGACGCGTTCAAAGATGAACAAATTTCAACTATATCACTGGGTAAAAGTGGTTTAACAAAAAATGAGTTTGGGTTACTAACCGTGAGGTATTCCTGAAATGAATGTATTGATACAGGTATTGAACTAGAGAGTCGTTTACCAACATTGATGAAGTATGAATTAAATTCATTAGCAATTGCCTGTCTAGATGATAATTTCAAATTACCCAAAAACATATTTTGTGGGAAACTACTGGTTTTCTTTTTACCCAACAATGAATTAATTTGTCTCCACGTTTTTTTTTAAATCTCCTTTTAGAGCAAAAAATAAATCGTTGTAATACTTTCTCTTTGCAGCTCTTATGATATTTGTTAATTTGTTTTTATAATCAACATATTTTTTCTTATGCTGATCAGTTGGTTTTTTCTTGCTGATTTCATAGAGTCTATGTTTACGTTTTACAGACTTTAGTATACCATCCACAATCCATGGCTTACGAAATTTGCATCCCTTTTTACTTTTGCAAGTTTTAACAGGAAAACATTCATTATACAAAGAATACAGTTTATCAAAGAATATATCATAACAGTCATTGACAATAGTGCATTCATATACCTGTGACCAATCAATTGACAACAACTTTTGTTTGAATAAATTAATGTTCAAATCATTTATCGAGCGTGTTTTAACCTTGGTCTGGTATTGATTATTACAATAATATGTTGGTATATTCCTACATATACAATATATTGGAAAGTGATCAGACAAGTCAGAGTAAATAAGTCCAGTATATTTTTTAGATTGAATGGTATTTGTGAATATGTTATCTAATAAAGTTGCACTGCTGCGAGAAATGCGTGTGGGTTTTGTAATAAGTGGAAACATATTATGTGAGAACATGGTATCTAAAAAGTCGTTAGTGTTCTCATGGATTCCATAGTTAAGAAGATTTATATTAAAGTCGCCCATGATATATATTTCTTTCTTTTCACTTTCCAATATTTGTAGTACAGATTGCATTTTCTCATTGAAAGAAGACACATCAGAATCAGGCGGTCGATATATACAACCAATGATAATAGATTTATCCTTTTGAGGGATTTCCACAAAGATAAGTTCATAGCCGTTAACAGAACATGATAAATCAGAACGATATATATATGTAAAGTCATTTTGTATATAAAGGGCAACTCCACCACCTATCCTGTGTGGTCTACACAAATTTATAAGAGAATAATTTTCAATATCATACATATTGATATTTATATTACTATTAAACCAAGTTTCAGATACTGCAACTACACTGAAATCGTGATCAAGGGATGACAATAATAATTGTAGTTCATCAAATTTATTTTTTAAACTTCTTGCATTCAGGTGTAACATAGAAAATGCAAATTTCTTATCATGAATTTTACTATTGAAATCTTCGCAGAAAACATACTTTGAAGCATTATCTAAACTTAAATTAGAGCCATCATCTGACAATACATTCTGTTCGTATTCATTCAGCTGATCAAAGGAGTTTGGATTAAATGGATTTATTTTCAAATGTTGTAATTTATCTAAATTGGTATGGGTATTCAAGCGGAAAAAAACATACATGGTCAAGTAAAACTCATCGTCATCAATAACATAATTGAATGGGAAAATATTGGATAAACACTTCATGCATAACCATGGTTCAGTAGAAGATGATAAAGAAGATAAAGATGAATTGTCGCAATTTACACACACACACATTCAAACAAGTAAGTTAAACAGAACAAAATAATCAACAAAATAAGAAAAGTAATGTTACAACTGAGACAGAGGCATGGCAGTAGCCTGACAAAAAAAAAATAACAGTCAAAGTCTGTATGGCACAAGCCGGCACATAGTGTTCAACAAGTTCAAATGTTATTCAAGTCTTCTTTATTGTGTATCACCTTTCTCACAGTTTGACCTCCACTCGCAGGTAGCAGAGCGATGATGCGACGCCGTGGCTGAAATACATGGTGGTTTAAAAATGTTTCAGGGATATAGAAATTCGAGAAACAATGTTTGAAGTTGTCAATAGCATAATTTCCTACTCATTATTTCCCCCTACAATAATTCCTATGCAAGCAGTTTCAGGTGGTCTTAAATGAAGGTACTTGCTGAGAGCCTCTTGATAGTTTTCACGCTTCTCTCCCCCCCTTCCATTTAGCTTGCACTTGTCCTGGATGACCAGAGATGGACATTCCGTGACCTTGACCGATACAGCAACGCCGTCGGCAACTTGTTCTTTGAGCGTGGCTACCAGAAGGGGGATGCCGTGGCTCTGGTCATGGACAACCGGCCGGAGTTTGTGGGTGTGTGGCTCGGACTGTGCAAGATCGGCGTCGTGGCCGCGTTCATCAACAGTAACCTGAGGAAAGAAGGCCTTGTCCACTGTATCAACGCCGCCAACTCAAAGGCCATCATCTTTGTCTCGGACCTGGCAGATGGTAGGTGCTTCTTGGTGTGATAAAAAAAATGAATAGAATGGTAAAGGGGAACTCAACTGATTTCTGTGGGGAATGAATAGCGTCAGCTTACCTACAGATCGATGTATGATGCGGGTGCCTCAAACCGGCCCCCTTGTTTTCTTTTGAATATTTTCATTCCAAGATAACCAAATAAAATTCTAAAATTTTACACATAAATCAGCAAAATAATGCTCTTTAAAAAAATATTTTTGGATTGAAGATTAACAATAAACTTTCGGAAAAATTGCGCTTCGAATATCACTTGATAAAACGTCGCACATTCACATCACTGAACCTTGAAACTGGCCCCTACCGATAATGTGCAATATCTCTGTCAATCCGACGAGTATAGTGCCGACATTTCACCAGTATTGCATCTCAATCATGCTCGTTCCAGTGCAGTGAAAAATTGACGGGAAAGTTTCGATGATCGACAAGAAGATCACGGAAGTACGAACGCAAATTTAAAAACAGAAATGTTTCGACCGAAAATGTGCGATTGTGAAATATGTGCACATTTTGTCTAATTTTGCTTCCGAAAATCCTGCATTTTTTTACTAATGCGTAAATACACAATAAATCGCGTATGCAACCTTCGATAACGCGCACTGAGCAGAAATACGTGGGGGCCAGTTTCAAGGGTAGGGGCCGGTTTGTGGACCACTCACTATACAACTGGGATGGTCCCCAGTATCGAGAATGAGTGGCGTAAACACCATGCATTAGCCTACTGCACCACCTGTTATATCAGTATCAGTCTTATTACTCTTTTATTTTTTTTTGCTTTCTGTGAGCCACGATTTCCATAGTTATGTACCACGCATCTAGCACAGATCTCTGACAAAAAGTGACATTGTACTCTTCTGAACAGCACATAAAAGATTTCTGGTGACTTCCCCGTGAATAACACCACAGAGGTTCAGCATAATAAACCCGAGTCATACAAGATTTTTTATAAACTGGGTCAGGACTGCCTTGCACCGGTCAGGGCCCGATGCCCCTTATGAAATTAGGAACTTCCCATGTGGAATGAGATATGCAAGCACTAGCTAGCACTTTTAGGTATTGGTCCATTACCACCACCACCACCACCACAAAACTTGGCACATACACGTATGTGACTTTTCATGTAATCCACAAGTGAAATGAGGGCTCACCCTTGAGGGTGACCAGAGGCCCAATTGTCTCCTGAAACTATTGAACCAGTGGCCCGACTGGCCACCAAAAAATGGATCATCGCTCACAGTTGATTGTGAGCATATAAATTTCTGTGCCACGTCACTATCATCAACTCTTTCCTGGTAACCCGCTTCCCCACAGAAATTTGTCCTCCACTCTATATTTGCTACCATTAAAGATGGAGAGTTCATACAAGAAGTTTCAGGAGATGACTGTAGTAGAACGGAGAACTTTCTTTCCCCCGAAAAAGGGATTACTTGCACCGACGCAAAGCACTATGTGCCTGACTACAAGACCGGAAGTATGCAGGTCAACAAATTTGGCTGGACAGCTGAAAGCGCCGCGTACTGTGATGTTTTTTTAGTTATTTGTGATATGGAAAATATTGTTATTTTGTCACCTGCCCAATATGCCAGGAGAGGGAGTTCTCATATGACCACATTTTATCACCACTTTAAGAAGACAGGTGTTGTGCCTGCTTGATACGGATTTAGCTTTCCCATGGTGGGCTCTACTATGCTAAACAAGAAAGGAGTCATCAAGTCATGTTCAATGATTGATCGGAGTAGATTAAAGGGATAGTCTACCCTGAAATTAAGTTAGTTTCAATAAAAGCAGGAAAAATGAAAGAAACATGTTAGTGAAGGTTCGACGAAAATCTGTCAAAATATAAGAAAGTTAATATCTTTTAAAATCTGAATTTTGTGACACCGCGTGCGAGGTCCTCTCCCATATGTTTTGTGCTGAATGATTCCATAGATTTGCTCTTTTTCTGTTATTGATGAAGGTATGTGTGTAAGTATGTGTCTCTAATGATGTATCAGATGCACAGGTACAGTACACAACGTATGGGAGAGCATCTCGCATGCGACATCACAAAATCAAGACTTCTAACAATCGTAACTTTTTACTCCTTTGACAGGTTTCATTAAACCTTCACTAATATGTTTCTTTCATGTTTCTGCTTAATCAAAACCAACTTTATTTTAGGGTAGACTATCCCTCTAATGATATAATGAGTAAATTGATGTGATTAGTACACATACATATACATTGAGCATTTTAATTTTAAGTAAGACACTATACAAATATACCAAGCTGTGAGATTGTACAGTGGAAATTATCTATCTAAGGAGGGACTGGCATAGAACTATTTTCCGTGGGGCGAAGCTCCCGAGGAAAAGATAGTAACTTATGCCAGTCCCTCTGAAGATAGATAATTTCCACTATACTTTGAACTCAATGCTTGGTTTATTTGTTTTATATCCCTTTTGTAAAACAATAGCAAAAAAGGAACATGAAAGGTCGCTATGTTTGTTGTTTACAATCTAGGTCGGAACTGAGCGGGCGTAAATTATAGTGCACAGTGCGCGGAGTGTTGTCGCAGTCAAAACAAATTTTGTTACCAGGTAGAGAGCATGCCTCCAGGAAAAAATAGCAAAAGATATTTGGAGCCGAGGCAGAGATTTTAGTTTCCGGTAAAATTATTTTGTATTCTGCGAGCATCAATTGACCAATCATTTCTAGAATACTCATGAATATTCATAGAAGGGACATAAAAACAGTTAATGATATATCAATCCATATGGGGCATGTTAAATTACCTCCTTATGGCTATCAATGATTAACTCTATCTCTGATGTATTTATGTGATTGGTACTTGGTATGAACAGCAAAGCAAGTTTCTATGTTTGTGTTACTATAAAAAAATATGAAAAAATATACTGAGATAAAGTATGAGTGATTAAGATAAGTTAATTGCAAGAGCAAATAGAATAAGTGGAGCTCTCCTGAAGTAAATGAAGGTTTAAAGTTAAAGTAGGAGATTGTTACAACACCATGCAGCTGATGTGCCAAGTACATGAAGTGCTGCATTTCATTGGCTTTTTTATCTGATCATCATTTAGCTGGTAAGCTGAAATTGCCGCGTACCATGACATTTTATAGTTATTTGCGATTTTTGATAAGTTGATATACCATGTAGTGAACAAACAAATACAGGATGTTTAGTGTCTTTACATTGTAGCTTTTGAAAGCCCCAAATTTAAAAGCGATTGTGCAAAATATAAATGCAATTATTAGAAAAATAAGCAAATGTTTATTTTAACACAGCGTGGTCCTTACCCATTGATGGTAACTTTGCTTCCATTAGCAACTTCTATGGAAACCTTGAATTTGATTGGCTGTCAAGCAGTACTTACCATGGTAGTTACCATTGATGGCAGAGTTACCGTTAATGGTAAGTTTTGTGCAACGGGCCCATGTGATAAGACAATGTAAAGACAATGTAAACCCAATCAGCTCAGAATCCTGATAGCATTTCAAGCCTAATTTGGCAGGAAACCTGCTCTCACATTGTACGACATGCACGACGTCATTCTACTTCACACATTTCGCAAGCATATAATGGATATCTTTTCTCAATATTCACTATAATTTGAGGATAACATACAATTTTTTGTTTCTTTGCTGCTGCATTAAATTCAAGCATCAAAGTAGAAAATTGCATTGCTGTCTACATGTATGTCTCTGACTAATGGGCAAGAAGTACAATCTTTCCAAATTCTGAAGGTTTGGTTCTCATTTTTTTGTTTACTCTCACATTCTGCTTTTCTGATGCTTCTACATATTCCCAAAGTTAACAATTTTATGGTGTGACAAATGATCCCGTCCATAGGGTTGTCATCAAATCTATATATTGTATAATCTCAAGTTATAGGAAAATACGATAGAGTGCCAGACTGCACGTGATAACATGTGCACGTGCACGTGTAAGGAGAGAGGTGAGTTGAGTGTGAAGTAGATACACTATCCTGATGTCAAACCATCAAATATTTGCCAAAGACATTTGAGACTGACATTGTTTGATAGCATTACAACACTCCATTTTCAACATCAACATCTTAGCAGATAACCCTAATCAAGGAGGGGGTGGGGGTGGGAGGCGGGGGGAGCGGCACAATACATTCATACAATTCACAAACACAACTTATTTTTCTCTGTAATCACTTCAGTTAATTGATATAGCCTTTTCATGGCTTTACAATGGTGTGTAATGAGTTCCAACTAAAAAAAAAAATGCAGTTGAAAAAACATGGCTTTTGCCATTTTCTTATGTTACAAAATTATAAATGTAATCATAGAGAGACTTCATTCCAGAAGTGATTAAATTCAAACCATTTCATAGGTGAATTACTGGGGAAAGAAAAAAATATGCATAAAATTGCATTTGATTACATGTAATAATGAATTGATTTTGATTACAATGAAAAATGTGCTTTAAATCTAAACTTACTGATTAGATCACAGGTGATGTGTGTGCCAAAATGTGTAGATCTATTATTGGCGCAACAATCACCTATTCAAAGTGATTTATACCTTTGATTAATGCTACTCACCTTGAAACACCTAGATCTACGAAATCCCAGCAATTCCCAGTCTGGCCTTCTACATACTATGCTATATTGATCACACATTGCGTGCTTGCTCACCACTGATTTGGCGCCATTGTTCATTGCAAGACGCAAGATAAGACGGTGAGTTTGGTTGTGGATGTGATTATGAGGTCAGATAGTCTACATGTAGATAGTAAGAGATAGTGGGAAGCCTCGAGGGCCGAGTGATAAGGCTCACTCTATGAAGGGTCATTTATACTCCAAGGATTATGTATCGTTCTGATAAGAATGTCATCAGTGGTATAATGACTGCTAGTACCCTACCAAATAACACATTGTACTATGGGATCTTAAAGGGCATATACTGATCTGGGAAGGCAAAAAAGCCTTCAAAATGTAATTGTTAGCAATCTTCTTGCCAATGGTCTTAAATTCATGTATTGTCCATTTTAGAAGCTTGCTGAAAGTTATTTGCCCTCAAATGATCCACATATGGAGTAATTAATGATTAATGATCAAATCCTCAAAATGTTCAGGCCAAACATTTTGAGGATTTTTGATTTAATCACTCATTACTCCAAATGTAGATCATTTGAGGGCAAATAACTTTCAGAAAAAGACCATTGGCAAGAAGATTGCTAACAATTACATTTTGAAGGCTTTTTTGCCTTCCCAGTACAGTATATGCCCTTTAAAGACAGGCTTGCCCTTTTGCAGGTCATATTATTTGTATAAAAACCATGGGAAATGGAAGAAAATACTGTGCAAGAACTTCCCTCCTAATAAAAGAACTGGAAACTGAATTTAAAAGAAATTATGTTGATTGCTAGATACCGAGTAGGTTTGGAATATGATCTTAAGGACTAGGTACCGGTAGCCCTCTTGCAGGTCAAAGCGAAAATAGTAAAAACCGCAGAAAATGGATGAAAATACTGTAAGAACTTCCCTCCCATTTATGGAACTGGAAACTGATTTTGAGTGAAATTATATTGATTGCGAGATTTAAATGTTCCTCAAGCGTAGAGACCAGAGACTGAATATGCAATATTGCGTACATCACAACTTTTTGGACCGCAGTAATCCGTGGACCAATACTCTGAGCATTACAATGCGGTATATGAATGTAGACCATGGTGGCTATGAATCAAACATAAGCAAGGATAGGTTTTCACTTTACCTGAAAAGGTTTGTGAAGCTATAACTGTGAGATATCACATCATTAGGGTATGCTGTTGATTCCTGCTGAGTTCCATGACTTACACTACAGCTGAAAGGAATTGGCGTAGGGTAAGGGAAGAAAGGGAAGGAGCCGTAGTTTTAAACCACGGTATGTTTTGTCCAGTTCAGCATGAAACATGATGCTTCAGCCTAAAAAGCATCATGTTTCATGCTGAACTGGACAAAATATACTGCTTTTTAAATCTGTGGCTCCTTCCCTTTCTTCCCTTTCCCTTTCCCTATGCCAATTACTTTGAGCTGGAGTGTATGCAAGTGAGCTACCCTGTGTTCCAGACATGGGGCCAATATGAAATACAAATTGATTGAGTCTAGACATACCGGCATGTAAATAATCAAAGTCGATTGAGAAACGTGCCTTAAGTCACCACTCAACAACATCAACAACATAACAGTGTTATATTTTTCTATGGGATTTATTTTCACCAAACTCATATAGAGGCTCCAAAATAGATCTGAAAATAAAAGGGCTTAATAGCACAATTAGTTGCCTTACTTAACTCCAACCATGTTTGAAAATGTTTTTGACAAACCTTTTATACTGTTAGTATGAAATGGTAACCATTTGTCATGCTACCATATGACAATATGAAAGTTATGACACATTTTGAGAACAAGGAACCGCTGTGAAATGCATTAGTCGTTTTTAATTTCTAGTTTCTTTATTCTACCTAAGGTGTCCTAAGGACAGGTCATTGAGACTGTCATGTACCGGTACTGCTCTTCATCAAGTTCTATACGGGCTCAGCTGTATAGAAACTAGCTTGTTCTTGTATGCGTAAGGTCTCTAATCAACAGTAACTACACTATAGTACGGTATGCAACAGCATCAAGTGTGTGTTACTGTTGACGCTGCATCAAACATATTGGACCATTGGCTTGCTCCCTTTCAAACATTCATTTGTCCTTCATACATATCTGTGTGCTTTTATGAACACTACATAGATAAATATTTTTTGAGCAATCAACATTCTTTCTCTTATTCTCATTCTTTCTTTTCCTTTTCTGTCAATTTTTCTAATTTTCTTTTTCTTTTACTCCCCTTTTTTTCTTCTTCTTCTTCTGCTCTCCCCCTCCAATATTCTCCTTTTCTCCTTTTCTCCATGTACTTTTTCTCCATTCATTTATCTCTGTCTTCATGTTTTACTTATACTCTCATTCCCCCATGTTCAGCTGTCGTGGAAGTGTTGCCTGCTCTCAAGAACATAGACTGCTACTGTACGGGTTCTGCAGGCCAGACCCTGGACAAAGGAATACAAAATGTGGACTCCTTGATCAAGGCTACATCTTCTCTGCCTCCCCCTATAGTTAGCGGCAGAGACTTGAAAGGTGAGATAAACTATGATTAATTGTGTAGACGCCTTGATCAAGGCTACATCCTCTCTGCCTCCCCCTATAGTTAGCGGCAGAGACCTGAAAGGTGAGATAAAATATGATTGACTCGTGTCGACTCCTTAATCAACAACACTATAATTGACACAGATAATTGCAGTCATGAGGCTAGAGCTTGAAGTTGCCGAAGAAAACTGGCTAGTTCATTTTCATCTGCAAAAAGAGGCAGAAACTCAGACAGCTTCTTTGTTGACGTTTAGGAACATGATGGTTTGGAGAGAGAAGCATCCTAGCAATGAAGCCCTCAAGGAAAAAGAATTAGAGACCCTCCAAGAAGTATTTGGGAAGCCACCCTCAACAAGGCCTCTGAATTTGTGGTGGTTGCGGGAAGGTTGGCGAGAGACGGATTGCAGTTTGAGATAATTGTGAAAGCTGCAATACACCTGCTGGAGTAGATGAGAAGACGAAAGTTCAAATTGATCCGTCTTTTATAGTTGACATGTGGTGTGGCCCTAACCAGTAATATTTAAAGGAAAGGAATTCACACCCTTTCCAGGGCTTCCCTTTAAAGGGCATATACTGTACTGGGAAGGCAAAAATGCCTTCAAAAGGTAATTGTTAGCAATCTTCATGCCAATGGTCTTAAATTCATGTATTGTCTATTGTATAAGCTTGCTGAAAGTTATTTGCCCTCAAATGATCTACATTTGGAGTAATGAGTGATTAAATCACAAATCCTCGAAACGTACGGGCCGAACATTTTGAAGATTTAATCATTAATAATTGATTACTCCATATGTGGATCATTTGAGGGCAAATAGCTTTCAGCAAGCTTCTACAATAGACAATACATGAATTTAAGACCATTGGCATGAAGATTGCTAACAATTACATTTTGAAGGCTTTTTTGCCTTCCCAGTACAGTATATGCCCTTTAATGGCAGCTTGAGGGCCAATGGCCACCTGGAGCGGCCTTGGGCCACCTGAAACACTTGAATCAATGGCC
Source organism: Arbacia lixula (assembly GCA_963669155.1). NCBI lineage: Eukaryota > Metazoa > Echinodermata > Echinoidea > Arbacioida > Arbaciidae > Arbacia > Arbacia lixula. The sequence goes on from OZ022588.1 coordinate 10,519,832, forward strand.
CGGGTGGCCACCAATAAATTGTTCATCGCCCTCAGTCAGGAGAGTCTGGGACACCTGAAAATCCATTTAGTCACTTGGATCTCCTGCTTAAGTTTCCATGATGGCCACATCAGAGCTCCCAAGTCTCCCTGATTTTGCAGGAGACTCCCTGAAAGTAGACCAATGATACTGCATTGGATTCATCACATCACCCAATCTCCCTGATTATTGATAGAGTATTGTCATTAGGTTGTATGCATTTGATAGACAGATCCCTGATTTCTCATGAAATTTCCTAAAATCTTCCTGATGAGTTTAAAGGGCATATACTGTAATGGGAAGGCACAAAAGCCTTCAAAAGATAATTGTTAGCAATCTTCTTGCCAATGGTCTTAAATGCATGTATTGTCTATTGTAGAAGCTTGCTGAAAGTTATTTGCCCTCAAATGATCTACATTTGGAGTAATGAGTGATTAAATCACAAATCCTCAAAATGTTCGGCCCGAACATTTTGAAGATATAATCATTAATAATTAATTACTCCATATGTGGATCATTTGAGGGCAAATGACTTTCAGCAAGCTTCTAAAATGGTCAATACATGAATTTAAGACCATTGGCAAGAAGATTGCTAACAATTACCTAATGAAGTCTTTTTCGCCTTCCCAGTACAGTATATGCCCTTTAAATGTTGGTATCTCTGCCACCTTAAACAAGAATTATGGGCTTTCAAGTATGTTTCTCCCTTTTTGCCCTTTGTAGACACTGCTTTCTACGTCTACACATCTGGCACCACTGGGCTTCCTAAAGCAGCAATCATCACACATTCCAGGTGGGGACACTAACTCATTCTATTTTCCTGTAATTTCTTCCTTATATTTGAATACCAGAAACCGACAGATATGTCATACTTGCTTATTGCATTATTGTAAGGGTGATTGCGTGTATGTGGGGGAAGGGGTTGTATGTATGTGTGTGTTCGTAGTTGCACATTTGTGTGTGTGTGTGTGAGTGAGAGAAAGTCTCTGTGTATTATGTCTTTAAACGTTCTCTGTTAGTTTGATGGAATAGTGTAGAATGTGTGTGTATGTGAGTAAGTGTGAGCATGCATGTGTATTGTATGTATGTATGTATGTTAATATGTGCATGTGTGTGTTTGAATGGGAGTACTCTAGACGCCATGTATTTCGCGAGTCTGATTTTTCGTGAATCTCTCGGCAATTTTGCGAGTGGTTAAATTCGCGATCACGGAGTACTGGTACTAGCAATACATGTGCTCGAACACGTCGTATTCATAATTTCGTGTGCTGTTAAATTCGCGAATAGTCAAGATTCGCGAAATTCGCAAAAATAAACACCTCACGAAATATATGGTGTATACAGTATGCAAACTGATGATACATTTAAGATACCCTCTTCATGACTCTATGTCTGAATTTCTCTGTAGGTTACTCTTTATGGCAAAGAGCGTAGCCGAATCCTTCGGCATCACTACTGAGGACGTCAACTACTGCGCTTTGCCTCTCTACCACTCGGCTGCTGGTTGTTTGGGCGTCGGCCAGGTGATCGTCAACGGAACCACTCTGGCGCTTCGCAAGAAGTTCTCTGCATCAAACTTCTGGCACGATTGCATCAAGTACAATGCCACGGTAAGATGCAAGCTCCCATCCCGGGTAGTGCGTTTGATAAGAATAACACAGTAATTCTCCTTAGTATTAATACCGTCCCTGGCCCTGTTTCATAAAATTTGAAGTTTCATGAGTTACGCATGACTTAAAGACAGCCCGTCCCTTTTTCAGATCACCACAAAACCATCGAAACATTGGCAAAACATACAGAGAAGTGTTAGCAAACTGTATATTCATAATTTGAAACTGATACGTAGTGTAAAATTCAAATAATGCACGTAAACAACGTCTGATTAATAGTCTTTACCTCAGGCTCTTAGCAGTTTGTGTTGAAATATCTGCTTTATTGATAAATCTGTTTATTAAATTCTAAAACGCATTATGAAAAAAATTGTTTTATAGAAGGAATCATCTCCAAAGTTTGGTAATTACTCATAAAATTAGGATTTCACACATGCATAATAACCACATAGAGGCTGTCACAAAGACTAATACTTTTTTCGTAGTACGAAAAAAGTCAGTTTGAAATTTAACGGCTGAAATTTTTACATATACAGAAAGCTTCAACATGCTATATTCTTAGAAATGGTCTTGAATCACACTTTCTTCAATTTACGATCGTGATAGACGATTTCAAATTTTAAGCTTGCAAAAGGGACTGACAATCTTTAATGCACAACTGTTGATTTGCTGTTCTTGGGCGCAAAAATCAGATTCTCAATGATTTTGATTCCCATCAGCTTAAGCTGAAATCTGATCTTTTTTGATTGAAATACTTGTTGTTAACAAGCGTCTGAATACAAAGTTTATACCTTGCCAAATTTGATTAAGATTGTAGGGAATTAACACTATGATTAAACAGGAACAATCTCATTTAGCACAAGAACAGGGCCCCGTAACATAAAGGTTTGCGATCAATCGCAAAATGGTAATGGCCAATCAACATCATTGCTGCATGCGCTCTCTATTCAAAAGACTGACCAGTAGCCAATCAGAATTTGTCTTTCAAATTTGCAATTGATCGCAAACCTTTATGTTACGGGGCCCAGGTCACTGATTGGCGTAAAGTTGTACATATACTTCCGCACATCTTAGTGAAAAACCTTCCTGGTCATCTTAATCACTTTATCATTCTGTTTGATGCAGTCTTATTCAACTTTATTTCTACTTTAATAACAGGTAGTAGTATTAGTACGGAAGATGTTGATCATCGTGGTAGTAATATCGCTCGAGTAGTAATCTGTTGTCTTACGATAAGGCAAACTGGAGATTGCGACATTTCGACCGCTACTGTAGTAGCGGTAGTAGTATTCCTATTATTAGAGATAGTAGTATTATTATTAGTAGTAGTATTATTAGAGGTAGTAGTATTCCTATTATTATTAAATTTTCATTGAATTCCTTGCCATTTTGATTGTTTCTTCCCACACCCCCCGCTCTGTCCTGGTGCTCAGATGACGCAGTACATTGGAGAGATCTGCCGCTACCTGTACGCCCAGCCCCCTAAGCCGGAGGACACTCGGCATAACGTCAGGCTCGCCATGGGCAATGGGATGCGGCCCCAGCTCTGGAACGACTTCAAAGACAGGTTCAGGATAAAGAAGGTTGGTTGTGTTTACTGGGCTCTGAAAACATTTGCAAAGTAAACACACACTTTAAGAAATGGAGTGTTAAAGAAAAGCTGTGGAACAACTTCAAAGATAAGGTTCAGGATAAAGAGGGTTGGCTGTTTTGCTGGCTACTGAAAACTTTGGTTAAGTATGGCATTTTTGTAATGTATTCACAGCGTCAGAGAAGTCAAAATGCCACAGATTGTACGGAAGTCAACAATAGACCATTTTCGTAATGTATTCACAATTTTACCCCTAAGTGCATAGAAACGCAGTATTACAACCACCTGTGAGGAGTGATTCAGTTTTAATGATAGGAATGCAATCAAAAAAATATACTAGTTGTTACTTGTCGGAAAAACCTCGGACAAGCTTTGAAGTTACCAATAGTAATGTATTGCTTGAACGTCATGCACAACATTTACATACATAAGGAACTGGTCTATTAAAGAAATTGTTTGCCTAGATTACGATTTGTCCCTGCTCTCCTTCTTGTGTATTTTTTTTCTCCGATCCTTCCCACACATTTTGATACCAAATTTATGGCGATCAGACCTACCATACTAGTGTCAGATTTTGTTTACCGAACACATATCACTGAAATTTCGCCATTTCTCTATATGACTGTTTATAACCCTATGGACAAAATCAGGAGCTTTTCCATTTTATGTTTACAAATACTTTTCTAGTAATTATCATTGTTTCAAAGAGTGTAATTAATTGCCACACATACACACCTACACCCAAAAAGCAAAAAACGTTTTAACCAAAAACAAAGAAATACATAAGAAAATTGAAAAAAAAATACATAAGAAATGATTACCACAACCTATCTTTTTCTTACAGGAATTGATGAGTGAGTTATGAAAGGCATTTGTACCAAAAATTGCTATTCCTGAGGCTTTATTTAGTGAGAAATACCAAAATCTATGATTTCTCACATAAATTAGCATAAATTAATTAATTAAAAAAAAATAAAAGGATTTTTTCGTAAATTTAGCTTTACAAGTTTGTACATTAGAATTGGGCAATCGGGTGACCTGTGGCCAAGATCCCCCCCCCCCACCTCCCCGGTAATAACAAGCTGTGAAATACCCCAGGAGTATTAGGTTTAAATTAGTCCTGAGTCCAGGTTTAGTACCTGTATTAACTCTTAGCCCGCTTCGTTCGACTCGCGGCACATACAGCGGGCTGCCAAGTTCGACTCAAGTCACATTTCGCACACAATGCACACGGAACGCATTTAATTGTATTGTGCGCACACACATACAATAGCGTCTCGTGTATTGCATAAGGGGATCAAAGTATCAAGAGGCAGGAAGTCTCCCAGGACAGGAAGTCTATTGAGAAGTACCCAGGGTCAATTTCGATAGAGGAGTTTAGTTTATTGTTAGCTTAATCTTTTTGAATGCTTTGAATGCCCCATTTAAATCCTAAATTGCTTGGCTCATTATTCCCATAAAGACATGGGTTTGGTCTGAAATGAAAGCTAAAGAACACATCTTTTTTATGAACTAACCTAGAGAATGACTTTAATTAGGACATATTGAATATAAGAGGTATAAAATAGCCTCCAAAACGATAATTTGGAGAATGTAAAGTTATAATTCTCAGAATCTATGATATTATACATGACACAAATGATACCATTGTCAAGAGTATTAATTTCTTTTAGACTTTGCTACACATTTTTTTTCATCACTACAAACCAATAAAAAGTTATTTCAAGTTGAATAAGACAGCGCATGCAAAACCCCTCTGAATGTGCCACCCTGAAATTAATGTGGCGCAGGGGATAAAGTATGCGTGGCGGGCAAAGAGTTAAGTTAAACCCGTCATTGTGTGCTCAAGGGCCACCCATTGACTTCATGCATGTTTTCCTTGCTGATTTCCATTCTTCCGCACATAGATTGGGGAGTTCTATGGAGCCACTGAGGGCAATGGCAACATTGCCAACATGACCAGCTACCCCGGAGCGGTGGGCTTCAACTCCATGATTGCTCCCTGGGCCTACCCGGTCTTCCTCATCAAGATCGACCCCGAGACTGGGGACATCGTCCGCGACTCCAACGGACTCTGCATCAGGGCCAAGCCAGGTCAGGGGTCCTCTTGTGTTGACTGATCATCATTTCATTTATCTTGTTGTATCTATGAAAGGGGAAGTCCAGTCCAAAGATGAGTCACTTTCAATAGAAGCAAAACAGTTTGAGCAGTTTGAGCAACATTGCATAAAAGCTCCAATGGTGTGGCACCCAAGTTAGCTAATAGCACTGCTCGAGGTATGAAGCATCAATCTTCATATTACAGTGTATTCATATAACTTTCTTATCTCTGTGTCTCAGATTGCATTTACTCTTATTGATAGCAACTTAATTTGGGACTGCAATATCCCTTTAAGCCTGAAACAAGACTATATATGATGCACAGCTGTTGTGTGCAGCATTGTGTACAGATTAATGTATTGATTACCAAATTCTATATGACATTGTATGAACCACAAGAACAATATATAAGTCCAGAGCAACTTAACAGTGACTTGTGATTGAAATGATGCATAACCAATATTCAGTCTGTACTATTGATTTAGCCTTTCACAGTACAACATGCACCAACTGATGTTATCCTGTTGTAATTGGTTGTTGTGTACTGTATAAGTGGTTTCTTTCGGGAAGTTTTATTTTCGCGAATTTTGCGAGTCGGGATGCGTCCGCGAATTTAACATCACACGAAAAGGTTTTGAGCATTACAGCGAATTTATCCATGCTAGAAAATGTGTTGAACTCCATGAGCAGAGTTGCGTATGCGGTGCTATAAATAGCACACACAACGATACAGCGTGCGCGATGCGTGGAAGAATGTCCAGAATGTAGGTCAAATGAATATGGTCACAGTACTCTAATTCGCACATGATCAGATGGATTACTTAGCCTAGCCTAGTTCTAGTTACTTTAGATTTGCCGACCGCGAATTTCACATCGCGTGAAAATGTCGAGACCCCCGCCGAGCGCGAAAATATCTGTACGCGAAAAAAAAACACTTATACAGTACTCTGTGTTTGACAGGAAGTAAATTAATTTTGAGTTATTTTGTTTTTGTTAACCCTCAGGGGAGCCGGGCCAGCTGGTAGGCAAGATCCGCAAGGGAGACCCAGTGAGGGAGTTCCATGGCTACGCAGACAGGCAGGCCAACAGCAAGAAGGTCGTCTACGATGTGCTCAAGAAAGGAGATTCAGCTTTTCTATCAGGTATATACGTGTCTTCCTTTGAGAGTCATCAACATTCGTATTCAATCATGGATTTGAAGACCATCCAACTCCATCACTTGAATGGTTTCAAAGTCATTGCAATGATCATGTATAGCTGTATGCCCAGATTGGTACTTCAGCCCAACACGCTTTACAACTTTATGTTGAACATACGGGTTTGGGGACTAAGTAGAATCATTGCGACATGAAAGTCCCCGTTTTGATATTGCAGTTGTGATAGAGAACTCCAGGCAACCCCTTCACAGCCATATCAAAATCTGATGACATTACAGGGACACCTAAGAGTCACCTAAAATATTATTTTTTGAGTGTCATGTTGCACATAACTATGACAATTGTACCTTGAACATATATCAAATATAAGTATCACGGTCACACTCGCATTATTCAGAGCTCATAGGCTACATGTATATCCAGTGTCATTGCAATTCAAGTGAGAATTAATGGGGAGCAACATGCAGCATGGCCCAGAACTAGATATGTTGTACCTTACAAATTCAATGCAGTCTTTCATCTGCATGTTCACTCCCTCCTTCGCTATCCCTCTCTCTCCCTCAATCTTCCCTTTCCCTCCCTCTCTTTCCCTCAATATTCCCTTTTCCTCTCTCTCCATTCCTCTCTTCTTCTCTCCCCCCCTCTCCCTTCCTCTCAATCTATTGCTATCTATATGCCATTTCTCTATTCCTTGCTCTCATTCTCCCCTTCCTTCCTCCTTCTTTCCATCATTCCTTTTACTCTTCTTCCTTCTTCTCTCTCACTCTCTCCTTCTCCCAACCACTTCCTTCATCTCTGTCTCTCTCCTCTCCATCTCTTTATCTTTCACTCCCCCCCCCCCTTTATCACTCTCTCTCCTCTCTCCCTATATTACCTTGTTTCCTTTTCTCTCCCCCACCTTTGTTACCTTTCTCCCTCTCTATCTCCTTGTCTCTCCTTTTCTCACCCTTCTCTCCTGTTCTCCCACCCATCAGGGGATGTACTAGTAATGGACAAGTTTGGCTACTTCTTCTTCCGAGACCGATCGGGGGACACGTTCCGCTGGAAGGGTGAGAATGTATCAACGACAGAGGTGGAGGCCATTGTCAGCAAAGTGATTGGACTCAATGCTGCAGTGGTGTACGGAGTTGAAGTACCAGGTACTACTTCCTGTAGATTGACAGGGTTAACCATGAATGTTTGGGCCTGAAATAAACTTTTTTTTTTAGCCTTACTTGGGCTGTGGTAGAAGATTTTGCTTTCCCAGAATATGTCTTCTTAGATTCTACTAGATATATCAATGTTCTTTAAATGAAATCCTTGACCATGAACACCCTAAAAAAAAAATATTTTTCATTTAAGCCCTCCTGGTTTGAATTGAGCAATTAATGTAATACCGAATATCTGCAAAGAAGCTGATTATGCTAATTATGCAGATTAAATTACTCAAGGTTGCACTGGTGGCGACACCTGAGGTTTCTTTGACACCCTTTTGTAACACGATTCCGTCAATGAAAGGAACCCTGTGGATGAAGCCAATCTTCTACCACCTTTTCTCTGGCTAGGTACGGAGGGCCGAGCAGGTATGGCTGCTATACACGACCTGACAGGTGACGTCAACATGACTGAGCTCTACCCAAAACTCAAGGCCAGCCTGCCTGCGTATGCAGTACCAGTCTTCATCCGAAAGATGACAAAGGTGGACACGACAGGTAGGTTTGGATCATCAGTACCTTTAACTCAGGGCAGCCCTTTTGCAGGTTAAAAAAATAGTGAAATTGTATAAATACCACAGAAAATTTTAACTAGAAAATGACTTTGAGCGGAATCATCTACTTTGGACAGATTTTATGCTTTGCACTCTTGTGCAACTACGATTTGGTAAAATCTGATTATTTTGCATTTTCATTTCTTCTATCATGTTACTACCATGTATGATAGTATGGTAGTGGCGGGTTATGAGTTCCTAGTACAAAAACAAAAGGGAAAGTTCCAAAACAAAGAAGTAAATTTGATATTATGATGACCAAAATCTGTAGCTTGTTGATTTCATCAACATATGGTGCTATAGAGTAAAGGAATATTGTACATATCAAAACAATATTTGAGATTTATCCATGCTTGATGGACGGCTGTGAAGCTGTTTTAGATGTTTCCCAGTTTAAGTGCAACAGCATGTTAAAGAAAAAGTGTGAGCACTGTTTTAAATTATATTGAGGAATTGGTTTTAAAAAAAGCTGTCGATTGTCTTTCTCCTTTCCAGGAACGCACAAGCTGAAAAAGGTCCAGATCCGAAATGAAGGATTCAATGTAGAGCTCGTCAAAGACAAACTCTTTGTTGTGAACTACAAGAGAGGGCGCTATGAGGAAATAACGCCAGCAATTTATCAAGACATTTTATCCGGAGCTATCCGGCTATAATGATAATCTTTTTTTTTTTTTAATCATGTAATTAATCTATGATTGCAATAATCATTTTAAGCAATACTTCATCTGCTGGGAGATATTAATACATTTACATAAGTCAAATTACTGCATATAGCTGCACAATTATTGTAACATACCATTAATGGCAAGACCGTTTCCATGGTAGTTACCATAGCAACAGGAGGAATGATGCTGAAAGCTCATTAACCATTTTTTTCTATGATAGTTACCATCAAAAATATGTTACACTAATTGTAAAGCTATTTGCAACACAATGAGATGAACAGTGCTTTTCCCCAGTTTTCTAATATATTAATTATTTTGAAACTTGATGGTAAATGTTGCAGCAATATAAGAAATGAATCTTTTTATATATACTTCATGCATTAATGATGATGTCAATCTTGAATGCAAATTTCTATTTTGTATGTAGAAAGTACATGGAGCTTTAATAGGAAAACAATTCTCAGGATGTGATTTTTCAAAGGATTTTTTCAAGGCGTTTGACAATTGATGTAAAAATTCATGTTTAATTTGAATAGTTTTTTTGTTTTTGTTAGTGTGTATCCATAAAGTTGTCATCTCATTTATATTAAGTTTCCTTTTAAAGTATTTTTGTTAAAATGCTGATATGCATTTGGAATATGCAAAAGTTGTTTAACAAAATACAAGAAAACGAGCTAAGCATTAAAATGTATGCAGCATTGATGTGAAAACATGATTGGAAAATGTCCATCGACCTTTTGATTAGAGATACCTATTATTTGAAAGAGAATACCCTAAAAACAGGCTGATCTAAAAAGAAAATGAGAGGAGCATATTGATAAATTTTTGAGGAAAGTTAGCCAAATTCTACAGAAGCCGTGACATTTTTACATTCTTAAGTACTAGCCTTGAGACCCATCTGTTAATTTGGCTAATTTTCCTTCACTCCTCCGCTCTGCTTCTGTGATTATTAAGTATTTTTTTTTTCAAATTAATTAATAATTTGGTTATTTGGTATTGTGCAAAATACTTTATTTTGACAAGAAGCGACTTCCATAGCAGTTTTTAATCATTGATTGGTATTTCTCTTTCACACATTGTTGCAATTTCAGGTATATTGCCTGATTATTATATGCAGAGGCATATTTATCGACTGCGTGGCAGTCAAATTTCTCTAGTTAAAAAATATTTTCATTATGTTTTTTTTTCTTCTTAAGTGAAGAGGTGGCAGTGGTAAAGGTTACAGTGACAGCTTGCTAGTCTAGAAATAATCCAAAAAATATGACTCTTTTGTTTTTGTATTACTGAACCTTGGGAATAAGGAATCATTGGAATGATAAATCTTTGGAGTAATACAACAAATATTTCAATAAAACAATTTCAGTTTCAGATTAATGAGCCCCCACTGAGCTGAACAAATTGACTTTACCGCTACTTCTCTACTTTTGGGCTACTTCTGACTTGCTAATTTCTCCATTGCCAATCATACATTTTCACCTAGTATTATCATGCTGTATAGCCTCAAAATTATCATATTCCCGTTTGGGCTACTTTTTGCTAAATTGGGCGACTTTATACAGCTACTTAACGCTACTTGGGCTGAGATTTTTTGGCAACACTGCCCTTAATCAGGGCAGAATTTTTGTATCTCATTAAAAAAAATCCCTTCATCTGATTTTGAAATGACACGAGAATGATCACGGCAGACTAGTTCCGCCATGATGACAGGCCCTGTAATCCTTGCCACTCCTCCCAGATCTTAAAGGGCATATACTGTACTGGGAAGGCAAAAAAGCCTTCAAAATGTAATTGTTAGCAATCTCCTTGCCAATGGTCTTAAATTCATGTATTGACCATTTTAGAAGCTTGCTGAAAGTTAATTGCCCTCAAATGATCTACATTTGGAGTAATAAGTGATTAAATCATAAATTCTCAAAATTTTCGGCCTGAACATTTTGAGGATTTAATCATAAATCATTAATTACTCCATAAGTGGATCATTTGAGGGCAAATAACTTTCAGCAAGCTTCTAAGATAGACAATACATGAATTTAAGACCATTGGCAAGAAGATTGCTAACAATTACATTTTGAAGGCTTTTTTGCCTTCCCAGTACAGTATATGCCCTTTAATAAAGGACAGTTATTTCTGTCCAATTGATGAAGTGCCATTTGTAAATATGATAGTAATAGATACCGGTAGATAGAGTTGATTCTTGATGGATCAGTGTGTATAGTCTTACAGAATGTGATTACATTCTGACTTAGGACAGTCATATTTTTCCTGGATGATCAAACATTCCATTCCATTCTCTGTGAGTTGATGGAACCTTGTACATGTATCTGCAAAAGAATAAGACCACCGTGGCCCTTTGACTAAATCTCCTCATAGCATACCTGAAGGCCTAATAAATGTGATGTCCTATGTCTGCAAAAGTATAAGACCACCATGGCCCTTTAAGGAAATCTCTTTTGCAGCATGTATTGCTTTTATACAAATCTCTTCTGAACAATGAGCATGCTTGAGTACTAAGAATATATATCCCCCATAGAAATATCACAATTTATCTGCAACACTCACAAGGAGAGTGAACATGCACCTAAAGACAATCTTACTCATTTAAAAAAAAAAAATCTTCATAATTTGATGACAGCGCTGCATAATTTATATTTCTAGAATAATCAATAAGCAAGAAGTAATGCAGTATGCACAGACTTATGATCAATCAAAGTTGATTTTCTTGAATTTGAGGTCTTGATTACAATACTCTTACTTTCTTTATGCATGGATCATTTCATCTGCACATACTCCTACCATACTACCATTTTGCTGTTATAGGACTCAGAACTGCATCTAGGCTGGTGTAGTACGAGGAAACGGTGATAAACGTTTGAATGTTATGTTTGATGTTTTGAAATCATTTTTTTTTATCTGTCTGCTGGTTACAGTGCTATGTCATTTGAAATGCTGATACAATCATGGAATGCGCAGTCCTTCTGAAATATGCATCAGAATGAAATGTCAAAATTGTTGTTTTCAATAGTGAATTCCTATTTTTTTTGAAGGTGGATTGAATTTGAATCGTGTTGATTCATATAAGGTCACATATGTGGGCGAGCGTACGGCATTCATTCAAGCTTTCTGTTTCACTGACTGAAGGACTTTTTATCACTGTTTGGGCCGCCATTATCCAGTAGACGTCCATGACGATAGGCTGCATTTTGTTCTCTGAGGCCGCTCCACTTTCAATTTAACATTCTCAGTACCGTTGGAGTATGATGTGCATATCAAGTCGGTGGGTTTTTTCCTGGCTTTGTCCCCGAGAGAGTTGACCCACCTGTCTTGAGAAATTTTTGCCTGCACTAGCCTCAAAGCGGCAAACCTGGCAGTCCAGCAATTCCGAGATGAAGTCCTTCCGTCAGTGGCACTTGCGTTTTTCGTGCGCTAACCTTTGACAAAATGCCATCAGGCGACTGCATGTGGGAAACTTTCATGGATCATAGCACCAACATCATTCCATCCTCAAAACAAACAGAAATTCACCAGACACTAATTCGTCATAGCGCATACATGTATAAGGAAAAGCCATCCCACAATGCACTGCACATCACGATTGCAGTCATATCCCCTTCCGGTCTTGTGCACCAAGACACCCGACCGAAAGTTGGTACGATTGCAAACATGCGCTGGCAGTGCATTGTGGGACAACGGTTCCTGATATGTGGTATGGAGAATGATACCACATTCATGTACACTGATGAAGTGAAATGTGTCTTTCTTTATACCCGAGTCACACTAGAGGCGGAATAAGCCGGAATGCCGTTGGAATGAAAATAGATATTCAAAGTGCGACCTAAAAATTCTGACTGCATTCTGAGTGGATTCCAAATATTCGGGTCCATTCTTGTGCCCGGCCCAAATGTTTTGCTCATGCATTCGAACTGGAAAAATATAGAAAGGCATTCAAAGTGCAGTCCAACAGCACTCTGACTGCATTCCAATTATTCTGACGACATTTCAACAACGTTAAAAACATTCCGATCGCATTCGTGGGAGAATCGAATCACAAAGAAGCACAGCTAGCTGTTGCTGCAACGTCAGGCAGCAGTGAGGAGTCACTGAGGAGCATTTTCATTCTGGCTGGTTCTGCTTGATTCCTGCTGATTCTGAATAAGTGTGACGGGGGCTTTAAATTTATGCTTACATTGGCGATGATTGATTGAATTGGTGCATATATCTTTGAATTCTGAATGTCATTACATGTACAGGCCTTTCTGGCTTGTTTGCTGTGTGTATTAATGTCACCATGTCTGCAAAGTCTGTTTTTTATATTTCAATGAGGCGAGCTGTAAGGAGTTGAAACACATGTAGACCTTCATATATTTGCTCTATCAAAAGCACAAACTGATAGAAATCATTCAATATTCCCATTGTGAGAGGTCCACATTTTGTGTCAATATTATGCTCGTTTGTAAAAACACGAGCTCATGGCTGTAGTTCTCTTCTTGTTAGAAGGCGATATGACAATTGTCACAAAATCTCTACATGTACATTTGTGGAATTGTGAAAAATCATCTTGAAAATGAAATAAAAGATTTAATACACGAGTGCCTAAACAGTGGGGTGTACCTTTGTTGTCCTTTCACGATACAAGTACAGGTATGTGCTTAACATGGAAGCTACATGTAGATATGATATGTGTCTACATACCAGCGGACTTGATTGTGTGTGCGTGTTTCAGGCAGTTTGTATGAAACATTAAGTAATACAGTATCTTTATGTACAATATACTTCTTTTCATATGTTCTTTCAAGTCAAATATTAGATACACCCATCATTTTCCAACAAATCGACCAGGGCCCCATTGCATAAAACGCCATTAATGGTAGCTCTGCCATCAATGGTAAATACCATGGTTACACCGCTCAAGAGCTAATCAAATTCATGGTTGCCATAGAAGGTGCCTTTGGGAACAAAGTTACCATTAATGGCAAGTTCTATGCAACAGGGCCCTCGACTTTCAAACTACGAATATAGTTTGATTTGTACCTGTTTATCACAGCTATGTGAACTGAAGGGAGCCTCTTGTGTTTAGCAAAAAGCTTGCACTTTCTTTATATCGGAGGTGGATCTACACGAATCTCTCCTTTATCCAACATAAGCTCACATACATCCAAACCAAAGACCCGAGAGTGCTGCGAAGCAGGGCAAGACGAATTACTCTCCGAAAAAGCTGTGTTACGACATGAGAGCCATTTTACGAAGCAAGTTCCTGAAGCAAGTTTGAAGTTTTTTCTGTCGACCCCTTTTGTGGTATGAGAAATACATAGTAACTTGTAAAATAAAATTTATAATATACACATGTTTTCTTTGAAGAATAGAAAAGAAAACAAGATGCAAGCAAATATCAATGCAGACATCTTTCATCACGTCTGTTTTTTACTAAATCGCAGGTGTAAATAATGATGGGCCAGGATGTGTGAGAGCAGAAGGGGGGGGGGGGGGGATGAGAGGGGGGGATGAGAGGTGGGGGTGGGGGGATCAGTTCATACATGGTAGCATACATTTTTAGAAATATTCCTGGATTCACCCATCATTTTTTTGTTATTCTCTAAAAAAAAATTATACACGGAGTGCATGCAGCCAGCGCGCTGCTCTGCATCATAAAATGGCGGCGGTATCGCCCCATGGCATACTACACTTTTTTGGGGTGCAAATACGTGAGAGTAATCAGTCTTGCGCTGCTTCGCAGCTCTAAGGTGTTTGATCCAAACTATCTATACAGCAAAGACAGAAAGGAAAACAGTATCAAAAATATTCTCATTCATATAGTCAATATCTATGAATACATGTCCACGTATGACAATCAAACAAATACACCAAGAAATGTTACAATACTTCATTTCAAGCCGTCTATGCCAAGTGGTTAAAAAAGGTAGTTTTATTGCACAATTACATGTACCTGTATTCATGTCTTGCCACATATTGTGTATTATCTCCCTTATAAAAACATCATCCTGGTATTTGATTGGTCGAGAACACTACGTGGACCGAGGATATTTCTGCTCGAAGATACGAGACGGCCAAACCTGCGGGCCTAATTAAGAGCCTAGCTAGCCCTTACAGCACGATGTGGGCTGATAGACATTGGCCGATATAGGTGGGGTGAAAGAGGTGTGTGCACCCCGTCTAATTTCAAAGTTGATATAAGAGGGAAAAAAATATCCATGAATTTTGTATCTAATGAAAGCATATGCTATTTATAATCTGTTTATCAACATATGATATCACAAAAATCGTCTAGCCTCTTGATATCCTCAACTAAAGTACCACAAAAATAGCCTCTCTTCCGGGCCTGAAAACCAGTCACGAAATACGACTCAGTCGACATGACGTAACGTCATGGCTTTCCTCTCATCCCGGCCCCGGATGTCCCACAGAAAATCGTATACAGAGCTCCAGAGAAATATTTGATTTTATTTTCAAAGGTTGAAAACTCATGTAACTACATGTAGTTGTGTGTATATTTCTTTACCTGTGTTAGTGATGTCATAAATAATAATAACAGGCTTAACAGGTAGAAATAGTTGCGTTACCAATGTTATACACTGAATATACATTTTAATACTAGGTGTTAAAAAAACAGTTGACACTTGAATCAAGCTGAAATTGAAGCATCATCAAGTCAAATGATATCAATTGTTTTCAAAACAGGTTTCATGACATTTCATCAAACATTATTCTCAAAATAGTAATGTCAATATTTAATGAGATTTTCACTTTTAGACAAATTTGAACTTAAAAATTTGTGTTCAAATGTATCAGATAGTTACTTCAGAACACATCAATGACCAATGTGTATTACACCCGCCAATCCACTAGAAACTACCATCACAGCGTCATTAATAATGCATGTGTGTCTTGCAGAGAAGACGCTGTGGATTGATATGTTTGATGCTGTTTAGAACCAGATACCTGCATAACAATGGATATGACAACACCACCTCAGTACTCTACGCAGTATCACATCTACAGCACCTTTGCAGGATTGTAAATGTGCACTCATTAATTGGCCTTTTTTATATCAAGGACAGGTGTAGACATCACTTTAACCTTTAAAATAGGAAGGATGGGGTGGAATTGATGTTTCACCTCATGAGAAATAAAAAAAAAAAAAAATGCTGTGAGCTCTTGTGAACTTCTTTCTTTCAGGTCTGGCTTAACTCATGACGACACTTTTTTAAACTATGTGACATATCATTCCTGACTTATACAAATAACAGAATTACAGAATCATTCATCAGTTTAAAATATTGACAATTTTCTGGATTAGTAGCTTCAACACTGAATGCTGCCTATAAGGGTTATTACCATTAGAAACCTACCGATATCACTTGATACTGAATACATCATCAATTCCAAATGAAAACTAGAGCAATTCCACTGCCACGCAGTCGATAAATATGCCTCTGCCTCTTTGCTAACTCTATTTAGATTTATTCTCCGAAAATCTGTATGTTTGGTGGGCAATGTACCATTGAATTCCTATGTGAAATGAAAATATCATATTCTGTTTTTCCATGTTTAGCCAAGTTTGGCACTGTTCATTGACCTTTGGCCTCTAGCTTCTTTGACTTCCAATCTAACCAATGTGTCTAAATCCATCCTTGTATCAAGTTTGCTTAAAATTAGCAAATTTTGGCAAAGTTCATTGACCTTTAAGCTCTGAACTTTCAGGGATTTTATCAAATATGGCATCAGTCTATATCTATGAAGTGATTCATCTCTACCATGCTTGGTTGGAATTGCATAATTCAATTTGGATTTATTGTGAAAAATATCAATTTGGGGGCAATTTTTAGCCAATTTTTGCAAAGTTCATTGACCTTTGACCTCTGACCTTTCACCAGTCTATCTCCATGAAGTGATACATCTCTTTACAATGTTTGGTTTGACTGCAATCATTAGATTTGGATTCAATGTGAAAAATAGCCAATTTTGGCAAATTTCATTGACCTTTGACCTCTGTCCTTTGAGAAATTTCATCAAAAATGTCATCACTCTACCCCCAAGTAGTGATCCATCTTTGCACCATGTTTGGTTGGTGCTGCACCATTGGATTTGGATTTATTTTGAAAATAAAGGTTGGGGGCAATTTTTAGCTTATTTTTAGCAAAGTTCGTTGACCTTTGAACTCTCAAGAATTTAACCTTAACTTTCACCAGTGTACCTCCATGAAGTTATACATCTCTGTACCATGTTTGGTTAGAATTGCACCATTGAATTTGGATTTATGGTGAAAAATATAAATGTTTGCAAAGGTCATTGACCCTTGACCTTTGACCTTCAAGCAATTTCACCAAAAATATCAAGTCAACCCCTAAGTAATGATCCATCTTTTCACACTGTTTGGTTGAATTTGCGCAATTGGATTTGGATTACGTTTGGGGCAGTTTTAAGCCAATTTAGCAAAGGTCATTGACCTTTGGCCTCTGACCTTTCAGGAATTTCACCAAAAATGTCACCAATCTATCCCCAAGTAGTGATCCATCTGTGTACCATGTTTAGTGAGAATTGCATCCTTGGATCTGGATTCATTGTGAAAAAGGTCCATTTTTTGCAATTTTTCACAAAGTTCATTGACCTTTGACCTCTGACCTCCAGGAAGTTTACCAAAAATGTCACCAGTCTACCCCCAAGTAGGGATCTATCTTTGTAACATGTTTAATGAGAATTGCATCCTTGGATTTGAATTTTATGTGAAAAAGGTCAATTAGTGGCAATTTTTCACAAAGTTCATTGAGTTTGAAGCAAATTTGGTTAGTGGTTCTCAAGATATTGCCTAAACGGATTTGGGATGGACTGACGGACGGACGGACGATGAACAACCCGTAAACATAAGGCCTCCGGCCACTTCGTGGCGGAGGCATAAAGACAAATCATAACAAGTTGCAAACACATGAAGTACACAATAAAATTCACAAAACAATAAAATACAATGATTTTGAGACTTCTGTTTTAAAATTGTGTAAAACGTGTTGAAAATAATGAATGAAAATGGAAACTACAGACTTTTTCTTTCAATTCAGCGTGAAATGTTTAAAATCCGGAAACTTAAGTTCCACGATTTGAGCCCTTTTGGAGTTAAAACAATTTGTTGAAATGAGAATCCCCTCTTACATACTAACCAGATGGCTTCTCTCCAGTATGGGTCTTTTGATGTGACATTAAAGGTTGTTTACGTGAAAATCCTTTCCCACACACTTCGCAGACAAACGGCCATACTCCCGTATGGATGCTACTATGTGATCTTAAACTTTCCTTTTGTGAAAACCTCTTATCACACACATTACAAGCAAATGGTTTTTCCCCGGTGTGAATCCACTGATGTCGTTTAAGAGTTTGTTTCCCAACAAATCCTTTATTGCACACATTACAGTATACTAGCCATCTTCCAGTGTGTGTTCTCTGATGCGTTCGCAAATTACTTCCCCTACCGAATGCTTTTCCGCACGTTTCACAAACATATGGCCTTTCCCCGGTATGAGTTCTCTGATGTGTGATCAGGTGTGATTTTTGAAAGAAACCTTTCCCACACACCTCACATACAAGTGGCCTCTCCTTAGCATGGGTTTGTTGGTGCCCTCGAAGACACTGTCGACCAGTGAATGCCTTGCCACATACTTCACAGACATAAGGCCTTTCCCCTGTATGGATCCTTGTGTGTCTTTCAAGACTCGTCCTCTTTGCAAACCCTTTTCCGCACACTTTGCAGTCGAATGGCTTTTCTCCGCTGTGTGTCCTATGATGAGATTTCAGGTCAGACTTACGTAAAAATCTTTTATTACACACTCGACATTCATACAACCGTTCTCCAGTATGGATCAATTTATGTGCATTGAGAAGATGGTGGGTCTTAAATACTTTTTGGCACACTTTACATACTGCATTATATATATCTCCAGTATGGGCTTTCTCATGTAATATGAGTTGATACTTTGACCTAAATCTTTCTCCGCACTCTTCACAAACAAATGGCTTTTCTCCAGTATGTTTTGAGAAATGTTCATTTAGTGTATATTTCCTTGCGAAGCCTTTTCCACACACTTTACAGACAAATGGTTTTTCACCAGTATGTGTTAACCTGTGAGATTCGACTTGATGTTTTTGTGAAAATCCCCTATTGCACACTTCACAGACAAACGGCTTTTCACCAGTATGGATCCTCATATGAATTTTGAAAGTGCTCTTGTTAGGAAATTCCTTTTTGCACACTTCACACACAAACAGCTTTTCTCCAGTATGGATCCTCATATGAATCTTGAAAGTGCTCTTGTTAGGAAATTCCTTTTTGCACACTTCACACACAAATGTTTTTGGTTCCATATGGATTTTAGAGTGTCTAACAAGATCCTCACTGATGATGAATCCATCTCCACACACAACACAAAGATATGGCTTTTCTCCAGTGTGTTTTTTTAAATGTGTATTTAGATAAGATTTACTCGAGAAGCCTTTTCCACACATTTCACAGACAAATGGCTTTTCTCCACTGTGTGTCCTTTGATGATATTTCAGGTCATATTTTCGTAAAAATCTTTTATTACACACTCGACATTCATACAACCGTACTCCAGTATGGATCAATTTATGTGCTTTAAGCAGTTGGTGGGTCTTACATACTTTTTGGCACACTGTACATACTGCATTATATATATCTCCAGTATGGGCTTTCTCATGTAATGTGAGTTGATACTTTGACCTAAATCTTTCTCCGCACTCTTCACAAACATATGGCTTTTCTCCAGTATGTTTTGAGAAATGATCATTTAGTGTATATTTCCTTGCGAAGCCTTTTCCACACACTTTACAGACAAATGGTTTTTCACCAGTATGTGTTATCCTGTGAGATTCGAGTTGATGTTTTAGTGAAAATCCCCTATTGCATACTTCACAGACAAACGGCTTTTCACCAGTATGGATCCTCTCATGAATTTTGAAAGTGCTCTTGTTAGGAAATTCCTTTTTGCACACTTCACACACAAATGGTTTTGGTTCCATATGGATTTTAGAGTGTCTAACAAGATCATCACTGATGATGAATCCATCTCCACACACACCACAAAGATATGGCTTTTCTGCAGTGTGTTTTTTGAAATGTGTAATTAGACTACATTTCCTTGAGTAGCCTTTTCCACACACTTCACAGACAAATGGCTTTTCACCAGTATGTGTTCTCTTGTGAAATTTGAGTTGTGGTCTTTGTAAAAATCCCTTCTGATCACCTAGAGTCCATGGCTGCTGATGACCTAGAGTCCATGGCTGCTGATCACCTAGAGTCCATGGCTGCTGATCACCTAGAGTCCTTGGCTGCTGATGACCTAGAGTCCCTGGCTGCTGATGACCTAGAGTCCCTGGCTGCTGATCACCTAGAGTCCCTGGCTGCTGGCCATCAAGAGTCCCTGGCTGCTGATCACCAAGAGTCCCTGGCTGCTGATCACCTAGAGTTCCTGGCTGCTGATCACCTAGAGTCCCTAGCTGCTGATCACCTAGAGTCCCTGGCTGCTGGCCATCAAGAGTCCCTGGCTGCTGATCACCAAGAGTCCCTGGCTGCTGATCACCAAGAGTCCTTGGCTGCTGATCACCTAGAGTCCCTGGCTGCTGATCACCTAGAGTTCCTGGCTGCTGATCACCTAGAGTCCCTAGCTGCTGATCACCTAGAGTCCCTGGCTGCTGATCACCAAGAGTCCCTGGCTGCTGATGACCTAGAGTCCCTGGCTGCTGATCACCTAGAGTCCCTAGCTGCTGATCACCTAGAGTCCCTGGCTGCTGATGACCTAGAGTTCCTGGCTGCTGATCACCTAGAGTCCCTGGCTGCTGATCACCTAGAGTCCCTGGCTGCTGATCACCTAGAGTCCCTGGCTGCTGATCACCTAGAGTCCCTGGCTGCTGAGTGTCAAGTGAGGCAGAGGAGCCAGGGTGATCACCTAGAGTCCCTGGCTGCTGATCACCTAGAGTTTCTGGCTGCTGATCACCAGGAGTCCCTGGCTGCTGATCATCTGGAGACCCTGGCTGCTGAGTGTCAAGGGAGGCAGAGGAGCCAGGGTGATCACCTAGAGTTCCTGGCTGCTGATCACCTGGAGTTTCTGGCTGCTGAGTGTCAATGGAGGTAGAGGAGCCAGGGTGATCACCAGGAGTCCCTGGCTGCTGATCATCTGGAGTTCCTGGCTGCTGATCACCTAGAGTTTCTGGCTGCTGATCACCTGGAGTTTCTGGCTGCTGAGTGTCAATGGAGGTAGAGGAGTCAGGGTGATCACCTAGAGTCCTTGGCTGCTGGGTGTCACGGGAGGTAGAGGAACTAGGGTGATCACCTAGGAGCCCTGGTTGCTGGCCATCAAGTGAGCCCCCATCGCAGCCCTCCTCCTCACAGGTCGCTCCTGTCATGGTATCTGTATAACAGAGATTCCCAAAATGTATTATATACCTAGTGATATTTTTCCTATTTTTTTTAATAGATAAGAGATTTTTACCCCTTCATATTTCTTCCCTCTCTTCTGACTTCCATGACACTTCACAGCCGGGCCTCCTCAAGGTGTGCAGGACTTTGTCTATTTTGAAAGCCCTAGCTCTTGTATCTGGATCATACCGTCCACAAAAAACCTCACCATGCCCCATACATATTCTGATCACATCCAGCTAGGAAGCAAATAGCTGTAGTTTGTTAACAAATCCATTTATCTGCTTTGCTTTGTTTCGTGAACATATTAACCGAATTTTCTTCGAATTTATGTAAATTTCATCAAGAATATATATTTCTTTTTGTTATATATCATCAAAGCAATAATCATGACAGCCATGCAAGACTGTAGAGTGTGGAGGGCAATTTTGGATCGGGAACACCACTTCAACTTAGTCAAGTACGTCAAGGCAATAATGGCCAGTGTGGTCAATGGACAAGAAGCCTCGTAATACAGACAACATTGCATGTGCTGTCAGCCACATAGAGTACCAAAGTGCTGACGTCATATCCATTGTTACATCAGCTTCTGGTTCTAAACAACATCACTCAAGTAAGACTTTCCTGGTCCGACATTGTCAAGCAGGCTAGTGTCTGGCACTCCCCTTGAGAGTTCCAGCCATAGTTTAGAACTAGTTGTTTTGACAACATGCTCATATGACGTCACACTTCAGTACTCTATGGGACATACTTCTCACCTGGTTCCATCTCAATGACTGTATATAGGTCGTAGAGGTCACCTGGAGATGGAGGGTCTTCTAGCTTTATAGTGATAGGAGGGCATCCTGGAAAATCTGTCAAACAGAGCAAATTTTCAACAGATTACAGAGAACTATTTACAAGATCAGCCATACTAGGTGAAAGCCAAAATTAATTTTCTTGCTGAAATTACCCGAGAGAGAAACCTAGGTTTATTGCCGTTTTTAATACAACGGACAGTTGAATATCTGTATCATAGGCAGGACTACGAGACTCTCAGGTATTTGTTTCAAGTACATGTACATTGTGACCTTTTTGTCAGCCAGGAACAGCCAGATGAGTAAACCCTGCTCAATGAGCAGTAGATAACAGGTTTAAATACCTCTGGTTCAAAGTATTTTTTTTTTGTTACTTGTTTATCATTCATTTACAGAATGATGCACTTGTGTGGAGGGTCTACATACACTACAGCTCAAAGGAATTGGCATAGGGAAGGGAAAGGGAAGGAGCCGCAGTTTTAAACCATGGTATATTTTGTCCAGTTCAGCATGAAACACGATGCTTTAGCCTAAAATGCATCATGTTTCATGCTGAACTGGAGAAAATATACCACGGTTTAAAACTGCGGCTCCTTCCCTTTCCCTTTCCCTATGCCAATTCCTTTGAGCTGTAAATGTGTACATGTATAGTGCCTGTCACTTGGAGCCCTTACCACTGAATCATTCTTTTCAAAGCAGTTTACCTCAACCAATGTGTGATTTTTAATAATGACCTTGCTATTAAGGGTTTTTTTCTTCAAAATGGTACGGTCCAACATGATGAACTGTGCATATTTAGCTCTCGAAAAACACATGCCACCTCGAGTATCATACTACCATGATTACAACTACAAGCTTGAAAGAAGGTAGATAAAAAGTAATAAGTAGATAAAAAGAAACAGGTAAAAAATAATCACACACAAATTGATCAATACATGAACTTATTCTACTATGAGCATGCGGGCATAGTACTCACGGTACTTATTCTCATTCCTATTTGCTGGCTTCTCGTCAACGACTCCTCCCGTCAACTGTGACAGCTCTGCTGACGCGCAATCCTGATTCTCATCTCCGCCCTGCAGAGCCAACGGTCGCACAATGCCGTTCTGTCGTATGTCTCTTTGCACATTTGTGGTGCTCGGTAACCCTGCGGGCGGTACGGGCGCAGTCTGTATTAACTGGTGTCTGTTCACATTCTGCAAGTTCATCTGCACTTCATCGGAATTCATTGCCTCGAGGTCCTTCATCATGGTACCCGAAGCACTGCTGGAATTCGGTTTCTGAAAAACAATTCGAAATATTTTTGGATTTACCTACAACAAAATTATATAATTTCATTATTAAAGCATGATCCTTACCAATACCACAAATATACCAGTATTGAATTTCATAAGCACTTTTTATAAGTTAACTTTTGGAAAATTTCTTGAGCTGTATACAGCGTTAGTGCTAGGATCATCTCATTTGGGGCATTCTTTAATCAAAATTTCATTTTTTTTTGAGGGCGCATGGCTCAGTGGATCCAATGTTGGCAACGACCTACACTAGTAGTACAGGCTACAGACTGATTTTTCGGTCGCGTTAATTATATGCCAGGCTGTGCACTCTCGTATGCACATTCGACCCACGCCTCGCGGCCAGGCCTAAAGTACCGGCGTGTGGCCAGGTTCAGTGGGAGTCCTCGCTACCTAGCTCGAACAGCTACACAGGTACTGAGGTAGCCTCCGGGGTAGCCTACTCAAAAAACTTGTATTTTTAACTTTAATCTACACTTCACATCCCTCTTGCATCTGTACATACACTGAGACAGGACGTTTATGGCTCAAATAACTTACCAAATGCCTAGTTAGCTCGTGAGGTTTCGCAGACGTTTTCAATGAGCTCAGTCATAGCGTCACTCTGCAATTTACTGGATCGACGCGCGCGCGTGATATTATATGTGTTTGCCTGCCTATATATAGCCTATAATCTAGGCGGAGGCTGCAGGTATTTCCTTTGCTGTTATGCTGAACGCAAGTGATACGTCTGATCTGGCGAAGACTACGAAGTGTCGCAGCCACACTTCGTAGTCTTCGCCAGATCAGACGTATCACTTGCGTTCAGCATAACAGCAAAGGAAATACCTGCAGCCTCCGCCTAGATTATAGGCTAGCCTATATACAGCCCTAGCCCAACGAACGTCTTTCTAGTTCTGTGCCCTAGCCCCGACGTGAAGCGCAGTGCTACCGCGTGATGAGCGGGCGCGGCGCGCGCGCGCGCTGATGGGTTGCTGTATTGCATGCACGTGCAGCGCAGAAGCATGCTGCTGCGCTGCATGCAGTAAGCGAAAACTTGAAAGTCAACTGAACTAGGCACCACGTAACGTAACACGGCTAGGTAAGTTATTTGAGCCTTGTCATAAATGTCCTGTCTCAGTCCATATACAGAGTTATGAAAGAAGGATTGGAAGTGTAAAAATTAGAGTAAGAAATAGTACGTGCCAGTACCGTAATTGTAATCTAGTTTTTTTTTAGAACCGTGGCATGACCGGTACTCGGTACGACTAGCCAGGACCCCCACTGAACTTGGCCTCACGCCGGTAGGCCTGGCCTGGCCGTGACGCATGGGTCGAAAAATCAGTCTCTGTACTGCAGTGTAGGACGTTGGTCGGATCCGCTGAGATTGCATCTGCCGATCTGGCTCCTCTGAACGTCCTATTCGGGGGGTATGTCCAAAAAAGGCAAAAATGTCATTTCAATTAAAGAATGCCTCCAATGATACGGTTATTCCTGTCTAGGGTCGAATGTGCATACGAGAGTGAGCCATGGCCTGGCATAAATCGACCAAAATCTCAGTCTGGACTGCAGGTCGTTGCATGCCGACGTTGAATCCGCTGAATTTGCATATGCCTCTTCTGAATTGAACGCCCTTCAAAAGTGCAATTTTTATTAAAGAATGCCCCAAATGAGATGGTACGTCTATGCATTAACCCCCACTTCTATATGCATGGCACATCATCATAAAATAAGACTATTTCTATCTAGGATCAAGAAAAAGTCTTATACCATGCATGTATACTCCAATCCCAGCCATAGAGAAACAGTAGGTGGACATAAATCATAACACTAATAACAACTCAAGAAATCTTCTTTTGAAACAACTCTATACCATGGTATACTGTCGAGCTGTCGCTGTAGCTGTTACCCCATTAGCCTAGCATGCCCGTGAAATTTAAGAATCCTCAGTCAGAGTGTGAATGGAATTGTGATAACATGAATATATTTGTGTTTGATAATGCGAATATTTCAAAATGTTTTTCAGAAACTGAATTCCAGCAGTGCTTCGGGTACCATGAATGATGAAGGACCTGAAGGCACTGAATTCCGATGAAGCGCAGATGAACATGCAGTTAATACAGACTGCGCCCTTACTGCTATCAGCCCGCTCTTGCTGTGCGGGAGCAGTCCCGGGGCTAACTGCGCCCGTACCGCCCGCAGGGTTACCGAGCACCACAAACGTGCAAGGAGACATACGACAGAATGGCATTGTGCGACCATTGGCTGTGCAGGGCGGAGACGAGAGTCAGGATTGCTCGTCAGCAGAGCTGTCACAGTTGACGGGAGGAGTCATTGAGGGGAAGCCAGGAAATAGGAATGAGAACAAGTACCGTGAGTAATGCCCGCATGCTCATAGTAGAATTAGTTCAAGTTTTGATCAATTTGTGTGTGATTTTTGTCTCGCCCACCGGAGGTGAAGGCGAGACTAAAGGCGGATTCACACTGCATCCGACATCCGACATTCCGACATACGACACGACTTTCGACACGACATTTTAGTTCACACTGACAACGACTTTTCAAAATGTCGTGCAAAAAGTCGGATGACACGACATTTGCTGTCGGTCAATCAATTATCAAGTTCTCTATGCAATAACCAAGCATAAACACAAGAAAAATATTGATCTGAGAAGGACGAGAAGCAGGAACAGGGGGCGGAGAAGAAGGAAGAAGGATGAAGGGAAGAACTTACAGCAAAGGCGGGAGAAAAGGGAGGAGAAAATTGGAGCGGTAAAAGACGGGAGTAAGAAAGTTAAAAGGAAGAGATGAAAAAGGTGGAAGGGAATATATAACGAGGGGGAGAGGGAAGGAAAGGGGAGAAAGGGAACAAGGGAGGGGAGGGGAGGGTGGATTGAGTGAGGAATAGAGGAGAAGAGGAGGAGCAGTACGGCAAGGAAGGAAGGAGGAAGAGGGGTGGGTGGGTAGGGAAAAGAATCAAGTGAGAATGACTAGAAGAAAGAAGGGTGAATGAGGAGGAGAAACAAAACACGAAAGACAACTAGATGATCATCGTCTTCCTCCTTCTCCACCGTCTCCCTCCTCCTCCACGCATTCGCTTCCCTCTCTTCCTTCTCCTTCCCTCTACTCTTACGTCTCCTTGTTCATTCTCATGCTCTTGCCTCAATACTAGATCAAGTTACAGATACGGACTTATCCAAAATAGAGGAAAACCAACATCAATATTTCGTGTTGGGAAATTGGCATAATCACACTCGCCCTCATCCTTCTTTCCAATGGTGAAGAGAAAGAATTTACGATATTACAGCAATCATAACAATAGTCCATTATAAGAGGGGTATGTTATGTCTTTATCTAGTTCATTCCCTATGCCTATGTTAAGGCATGTCTGTGATTTTTTTTTATACCATATGCAGTATAAATCATATCAGCAACATGACATTGTATACATGTAGGCCTACAATATAGTTTGCAGGTACCTCGATTCCTCAAATAGAAATATAAAATTATTCAGTGATTTGAGTGTCCTGTTCAAACTAAGTCTATATGTTAGACTCTGCTTTGACAAATCTGCATTAACATACCAAAATTACCCCCCCCCCCCCCCTCGTCCCATCCTCTCTTTCATGAACACAGCAAAGGCATATATACCC
This sequence comes from Arbacia lixula, assembly GCA_963669155.1. Lineage (NCBI taxonomy): Eukaryota > Metazoa > Echinodermata > Echinoidea > Arbacioida > Arbaciidae > Arbacia > Arbacia lixula. The sequence goes on from OZ022588.1 coordinate 10,546,880, forward strand.
CTCTCGGCACCAAACTCCCCTAATCTACGGCTACATCTGTACACATTTGTTTCAGCCTTAACCCCCTTCTTAATTTTCCTTTCACAGATTCGATCATTTATGCTATATAGACGGTTGAAATACACGGTGAGAACTTTCTTAGAGATCAAGAAACAACATTATCCTACGAAGCTACATCGGAACAGTATCATACAAAGCTACATCGGAAGGGGGGGGGGGCACCCCCCCCCCCCCCCTCTTCTCAGACATCCTTCTCCCGCACCCTCGAAATGGCATCTATCCCTGAAAAAAAAAAAGCTTTACATGTTTACGCCAGTGTGCGTGATGCAAGAAAAGCATCAAATAAAACATTATGAACAGTTGAACAGGCCTACTCTTGATATTGAATTTATTTTAATCTATGCAAAGGAATTTTGAATATTGGTACATTCTTTTTAGGAACATCCCGCATATCTACAGCCATTCTACATTTAATAATTTAACTGACGAACTAAATCATTCCACCAACAGTGACTCTGCAAGAAAAAGTAGTTACACTTCTTATTTTTTTAGTCTACAAACTAACGTTAAGAAGTTTTGACGTTAAGAAAAATCACCATTCCCCGACAAACAAATATGGATCTACATTAGCTCCTCATTTAAACTTAGTTGAGTTTTCTAAACCCGAAAGAAAAGTTACTTAAACCCATGAATACAGGCCAATTCGTCTCTATTTTTGTTAGTCAGATCTCACTAAAATTAAGGTTTGGTTATGTTGGTAGACTTTAGATGAGCAGATAACTTGCTGTGATTGAAGTAGACTCTACTTGATGATATTGATAGATGGCTGACTAGTACGAATTGTAACTAAACAAGGAAATCTGAGTGTAGCAAATTATCTATTCTAATTCTAGAGGTAGACTGCATACATTTATAGTACGAACCAACGTCAGATATATCTAACAGTCAATTCATTTCTTTACTAAAACTAGTATCTATCTAATACGAGTATTCACTCCATGGACCTAGACCTATTCGCATGAGCTCGCCCGGCCGGTCGACCGGCTGGCTAGATTTATCATAACAACAAGATAGACCTACTGGCTACCCATGATAGGTACGGTCCAGATCCCTGGTCCAGATCTAAAAGAAAACGTGAGAAGTAGACTAGCTGCTAAAGAAACTTGTTTGGATCTGGGAAATCTACACTCTAATTAATAGACCTTACACTCTAATTAATAGACATAGACCCTCTAGATATCTGTGTTGTTATGAGTTGGTGCATCGTAGCCCTGGGACTGCTCCCGCGTAGCGGGAGCGTGAGCGGGCTGATCGCAGTATAAAGTGTATCTGGATCAATGATACGTTTGTCGTTAGATCTCACTTCGATCTCATGACATTTTAAAGCCTTTAACAGCCATGTTGACCTCGAGGCTGTAGACCTGTAACTTAAGTTTAGATCCAACGTATGAATTAGATCTAGGCCTAGATCGATCTATTAAAACTCTGACATTCGAACAGAGTAATAATTAGTAAATAGAGAACACACTACAATTAACTGCAGTACCGTTTAGAGGTATAGTAGAGTACGCGTATTACGGATGTTTACTTGAACTGTTGGTTATGCAACAGCTTTCTACTAGTAGATCTAGACTAGAGCCTAATCCGAGTAGGACAGGTTTACTCAATTGATAACGTTCAATACCAGTCTAGACCTCTAAAACTAGATGTCCAGGCCTTTCAAAGTTAAAGTGCGATTTAGATCTCACAAGACTTTCAAGTTTAGAATGATGACATTTATGCAGGTAGATAACAGTTGCATACACCATCAATCACCGTTGACCTTTTTACATGTAGACCCTTGGCCTTGGGTCTGTATAATTTTTAACGTTTACTTATACGACTACGTTCACCTACTCGAACGTAAACATCAGACTTGTCTCGAGTGGAGTCTTCAAAACTAAATTACCACTGAATACCGAGATTAACTCGCTATTAGCTTACATTAATAGACATTGATTTACTTACCGCCAATAAGGAATCACATTCTTGCCCACCTTTCTTTACAAACGATGGCAAAAAGCTTCACCAAAACATGATAAAGCTATGATGCGTAGGGAAATATTGTCCAACATACATTTTAGTAGATGGGACTAAAGTGGGGCCATCGCAGAGATTTTCCGCGAAGCAAAAGTCTTTTGACAAGCCAAACTTATGAAGTGACGTCATAGGAATCCGCCGTTCTGATTGGTCTCCGGCTAAATGTCGGATTGTCATGCTTGAAAAGTCGCTACATGATCCGATTTTTTAATACGACAAAATGTGTCGGACACGACTTTTTTTGTCGTGTTGCCTCAGTGTGAATGGACACATTGGATTTGCACTGTTTCGATTTTTATTTTGTCGGATCAAATGTCGGAAAGTCGTATGTCGTGTCGTATGTCGGAATGTCGGATGCAGTGTGAATCCGCCTTAAGGGATCCAAATGGCGTCCGTCCGTCGTCCGTCCGTCGTCCGTCGACCGTCACAAATGTTAAAGTTTACCTGCAAGACTCTCTTTTGACAAATAACTTCACATGGGTTGCTTGGATTACAACCTAACTTGGGTCATAGATGCACTGGGGGTACCTTCATGTTATGGTACCGTTGGAGGTCACAGGATAAGGTCAAAGGTCATTTGAGGTCATACGTTAAAGTTTACCTGCAAGACTCTCTTTTGACAAATAACTTCACATGGGTTGCTTGGATTACAACCTAACTTGGGTCATAGATGCACTGGGGGTACCTTCATGTTATGGTGCCGTTGGAGGTCACAGGATAAGGTCAAAGGTCATTTGAGGTCATACGTTAAAGTTTACCTGCAAGACTCTCTTTTGACAAATAACTTCACATAGGTTGCTTGGATTACAACCTAACTTAGGTCATAGATGCACTGGGGGTACCTTCATGTTATGGTACCGTTGGTGGTCACAGGATAGGGTCAAAGGTCATTTGAGGTCATACGTTAAAGTTTACCTGCAAGACTCTCTTTTGACAAATAACTTCACATGGGTTGCTTGGATTACAACCTAACTTGGGTCACAGATGCACTGGGGGTACCTTCATGTTATGGTACCGTTGGAGGTCACAGGATAAGGTCAAAGGTCATTTGAGGTCATACATTAAAGTTTACCTGCAAGACTCTCTTTTGGCAAATAACTTCACATGGGTTGCTTGGATTACAACCTAACTTGGGTCATAGATGCACTGGGGGTACCTTCATGTTATGGTGCCGTTGGAGGTCACAGGATAAGGTCAAAGGTCATTTGAGGTCAGGGATACAATTCTTTTGCGTAGCAACGGAGATCGCGATATTTCTGGTTATTTTCGCAAGTGGGCGAGACACAATATTGCTAATGCCTTGTTTTTTACCTGTTTCTTTTCATCTACTTATTATTTTTTATCTACCTTCTTTCAAGCTTGTAGTTGTAATCATGGTAGTATGATACTCGAGGTGGCATGTGTTTTTCAAGAGCTCATATATGCACAGTTCATCATGTTGCGGGCTACCATTTTGGAGAACAAAAAATATCTCGATCCAGGTAAACTGTTTTTGTGGTAGGGCTTGTAGTGACAGGCACTATGGTATTTAGCACAAGACCCTCCACACAAATGCGTAATTTTGTAAATGAATGATAAACAAGTCAAAAATATTACCTCGAACTGAGGGCTTCAAACCTACGAGATATATTTCGCGGGGTTTTTATTTTTCGCAAATTTTGCGAGTCTGGACTATTCATGAATTTAACAACCCGCGAAATTATGAACAGGATGTCCTTGAGCACATGTACTACTAGTACTCCACGATCTCAAATTTAACCACTCTCAAAATTGAAGAGAAGTCATGATTCGCGAAATACATGTGTATGGCATATACAGTACTGCTAATCGGGCAAGGTTTAATCATCAGGCTCTTCCTGGTCACAATGTAGTTGAAACAAATACAGGAGAGTCTTGTAGTACTGCCTATGATTCTCATATTCAACTGTCTGCTGTATTAAAAATGACAATAAATCTAGGTTTATCTCTGGGGTAATTTCAGCAAGAAAATTAATTTTGGCTTTCACCTAGTATGGCTGATCTTGTAAATAGTTCTCTGTAATCTGTTGAAAATTTGCTCTGTTTGACAGATTTTCCAGGATGCCCTTCCATCACTATAAAGCTAGAAGACCCTCCATCTCCAGGTGACCACTACAACCTGTATACAGTCATTGAAATGGAACCAGGTGAGAATTATGTCCCAGAGAGTACTTAAGTGTGACGTCATATGAGCATGTTGTCAAGACAACTAGTTCTAAACTATGGCTGGAACTCTCAAGAGGAGTGCCAGACACTAGCCTGCTAGACAATGTCAGACCAGGAAAGTCTTACTTGAGTGATGTTGTTTAGAACCAGAAGCTTATGTAACAATGGATAATATTTATGTGGCTCACAGAAAATGTATGCAATGTTGTATGTTGTATCTGTATTACGAGGCTTCTTGTCCATTGACCACACCGGGCATTGTGTCATTGACGTACTTGACTTAGCTCAAGTGGTATTCTTGATCCAAGAAAGCCTACCACACTTTCGGTCTTGCACTGAAATATGTTCTTGATGAAATGTACATAAATCAGAAGAAAATTTTGTCTATATGTTCACAAAACAAATCCATTTACCCGACGCTTCTTTGCTTTTTGTCAACATATTGATCAAATTTTGCATTGCTATCATGATTATTGCATTGATGATATGTCTAACAAAAGGAAATGTATGTTCTTGATGAAAGGTACATGAATCAGAAGAAAATTTGGCCTATATGTTCACAAAACAAAGCAAAGAAGCATCGGGTAAATGGATTTGTTTACAAACTAAAGCTGTTTGCTTCTTAGCTTCTTAGATCTTAAAGTCAGAAACAAGGGATAAAATATATCGAGATACTACTAGTATATAGTCTCTTAAAACGAAACATGCAAAATGTCACTAGGTGTATAATACATTTTGGGAATCTCTGTTATACAGACACCACGACAGGAGTGACGTGTAAGGAGGAGGGCTGCGATGGGGACTCACTTGATGGCCAGCAGCCAGCGACTCTAGGTGATCAGCAGCCAGGGACTCTAGGTGATCAGCAGCCAGGGACTCTAGGTGATCAGCAGCCAAGGACTCTAGGTGATCAGCAGCCAGGGACTCTAGGTGATCAGCAGCCAGGGACTCTAGGTGATCAGAAGCCAGGGACTCTAGGTGATCGGAAGCCAGGGACTCTAGGTGATCAGCAGCCAGGGACTCTTGGTGATCAGCAGCCATGGACTCTTGGTGATCAGCAGCCAGGGACTCTAGGTGATCAGCAGCCATGGACTCTTGGTGATCAGCAGCCAGGGACTCTAGGTGATCAGCAGCCAGGGACTCTAGGTCATCAGCAGCCAGGGACTCTAGGTGATCAGCAGCCAAGGACTCTAGGTCATCAGCAGCCAGGGACTCTAGGTCATCAGCAGCCAGGGACTCTAGGTCATCAGCAGCCAGGGACTCTAGGTCATCAGCAGCCAGGGACTCTAGGTCATCAGCAGCCAGGGACTCTAGGTCATCAGCAGCCAAGGACTCTAGGTCATCAGCAGCCAGGGACTCTAGGTCATCAGCAGCCAGGGACTCTAGGTGATCAGCAGCCAGGGACTCTTGGTGATCAGCAGCCAGGGACTCTTGGTGATCAGCAGCCAGGGACTCTTGGTGATCAGCAGCCAGGGACTCTAGGTCATCAGCAGCCAGGGACTCTAGGTGATCAGCAGCCAGGGACTCCTGGTGATCAGCAGCCAGGGACTCTAGGTCATCAGCAGCCAAGAACTCTAGGTGATCAGCAGCCAAGGACTCTACGTGATCAGCAGCCAGGGACTCTAGGTCATCAGCAGCCAGGGACTCTAGGTGATCAGCAGCCAGGGACTCTTGGTGATCAGCAGCCAGGGACTCTAGGTGATCAGCAGCCAAGGACTCTAGGTGATCAGCAGCCAGGGACTCTAGGTCATCAGCAGCCAGGGACTCTAGGTCATCAGCAGCCAGGGACTCTAGGTGATCAGCAGCCAGGGACTCTAGGTGATCAGCAGCCAGGGACTCTAGGTGATCAGCAGCCGAGGACTCTTGGTGATCAGCAGCCAGGGACTCTAGGTCATCAGCAGCCAGGGACTCTAGGTCATCAGCAGCCAGGGACTCTAGGTGATCAGCAGCCAGGGACTCTAGGTGATCAGCAGCCAAGGACTGTAGGTGATCAGCAGCCAGGGACTCTAGGTGATCAGCAGCCAGGGACTCTAGGTCATCAGCAGCCAAGAACTCTAAGTGATCAGCAGCCAGGGACTCTAGGTCATCAGCAGCCAGGGACTCTAGGTGATCAGCAGCCAGGGACTCTTGGTGATCAGCAGCCAGGGACTCTAGGTCATCAACAGCCAGGGACTCTAGGTGATCAGCAGCCAGGGACTCTTGGTGATCAGCAGCCAGGGACTCTAGGTGATCAGCAGCCAAGGACTCTTGGTGATCAGCAGCCAGGGACTCTAGGTCATCAGCAGCCAGGGACTCTAGGTCATCAGCAGCCAGGGACTCTAGGTCATCAGCAGCCAGGGACTCTAGGTCATCAGCAGCCAAGGACTGTAGGTGATCAGCAGCCAGGGACTCTAGGTGATCAGCAGCCAGGGACTCTAGGTCATCAGCAGCCAAGAACTCTAAGTGATCAGCAGCCAGGGACTCTTGGTGATCAGCAGCCAGGGACTCTAGGTGATCAGCAGCCAGGGACTCTTGGTGACCAGCAGCCAAGGACTCTAGGTGATCAGCAGCCAGGGACTCTAGGTGATCAGCAGCCAGGGACTCTTGGTGATCAGCAGCCAGGGACTCTTGGTGATCAGCAGCCAGGGACTCTTGGTGATCAGCAGCCAGGGACTCTTGGTGATCAGCAGCCAGGGACTCTTGGTGATCAGCAGCCAGGAACTCTAGGTCATCAGCAGCCAGGGACTCCTGGTGATCACCCTGGCTCTTCCCTGTCTGAAGAGTGTGGTAATAGCTTTAAGACAAGAGAACAGTTGTTATTACATCTGAAAGTACATACTGGGGAAAGGCCAGTATGTCAAGTGTGCAAAAAAGTATGTGAAAGCCACAAGAGTCTTGTCCAACATGAATTAACCCATAGCGCTTCTCAAGAAAGGGTGTTTGTCTGTGATGTTTGTGGAGAAGGTTTCATCTGCAGAAATGATCTTGATAAACACAAGAGAATGCATTCAGGAGAAAGGCCATTTGTTTGTGAAGTGTGCAAGAAAAGATTTCCCACCAAAAGTCGACTTGATACACATAAGAGAACCCATACTGGAGAAAAGCCGTTTTTTTGTGAACTGTGCAAGAAGCGATTTTCACAAAAAGGACAACTCAAACCTCACAAGAGAACACATACTGGTGAAAAACCATTTTTCTGTCACGTGTGTGGAAAAAGCTTCACAGAAAAAAGGAGTCTAAAAATACATTTCTTACAACATACTGGGGAAAAACCGTTTGTGTGTGAAGTGTGTGGTGAAAGATTTACAAGAAGACATGGTCTTGTTAAGCATACAGGAAAACACATACAAAATGAAAAAGCCTGTACTGGAGAACGGCCATTTGCCTGTAAAGTGTGCAAAATGGAATTTACTGATGAGAGCAGTTTCATTCTTCATAAGAGAACCCACAGTAGAGAAAAGCAGTTTTATTGTGGATTGTGCAATAAGGGATTTTTAAAAAGACCACAACTCATATCACATCAGAGAACACATACTGGAGAAAAACCATTTTTCTGTGAAGTGTGTGGAAAAGGCTTCTCAAGAAAATATAGACTAAATGTACATTTCTCAAAACATACTGAAGAAAAACCACAGAATTGTGAAGAGTGTGGAGAAAGATTAAGGTCGAAATATCAACTCGTATTACATGAGAAAGCCCATACTGGAGATATATATAATACAGTATGTAAAGTGTGCCAAAAAGTATTTAAGACCCTCCAACTTCTTGTTAGACATGAATTGATCCATACCAGAGAACGATTGCATGAATGTCGAGTGTGTAATAAAAGATTTTTACGAAATTATGACCTGCAAAATCATCAAAGGACACACAGTGGAGAAAAGCCATTCGTCTGCAAAGTGTGCGGAAAAGGGTTTGCAGTGAGGTCGAGTCTTAAAAGACACACAAAGATCCATACAGGGGAAAGGCCTTATGTCTGTGAAGTATGTGGGAAGTCATTCCCTGATATGTTGCATCTTCAAAGGCACCTAAAAATCCATACTAATGAGAGGCCATATGTTTGTGAAACGTGTGGAAAAGCATTCGGTACGAGAGGAATTTTGCAAACGCATCAGAGAACACACACTGGAAAATGGCCATTATACTGTGAAGTGTGCAATAAAGGATTTGTTGGGCAAAGAAATCTTCAACAACATCAGCGGATGCACACCGGAGAAAAACCATTTGCTTGTAATGTGTGTGATAAGAGGTTTTCAAAAAAGGAAAGTTTAAGATCACATTGTAGCATCCATACGAGAGTATGGCCGTTTGTCTGCGAAGTGTGTGGGAAAGGATTTTCACGTAAACGATCTCTAAAGTCACATCAAAAGACCCACACTGGAGAGAAGCCATCTGGTTAGTATGTAAGAGGGGATTCTCATTTCAATAAATGGTTTTAATGCCGAAATGGCACAAATCGTGGAACTCAAGTTTCTGCATTTTAAACATTTCAGGCTGAATTGAAAGAATAAGTCTTTGTAGTTTCCATGTTCATTATTGTCAAAACATTTTACACAATGTTGAAGCGGAAGTCTCAAATTCATTGTTTGTATTTTATTGTTTTGTGAATTTTATTATGTATTTCATGTGTTTGCAACTTGTTATGATTTGTCTTTTGCATTTGGAATCGATAGTGTATTTCAGTATCAAGTGATATTGGTAGGTTTATAAGGGTAATAAGCCGTATAGGCAGCATTCAGTTTTAAAGCCAGTAATCCAGCAAATTGTCAAAGTTTTAAGCCGATGTATGATTCCATTGTTTTGTTTAAGTTAGGAATGGTATGTGAGATATATACAAAATTGCTGTCAAGAGTTGTGCCAGACTTGAAAGAAATAATTTGAACAAGAGATCACTACAATTTTTCTTTTCTGCCGTTGGTCATGAGGGAAAACATCAATTCCACCCCATATCCCTCCTATTATAAAGGTTAAAGTGTATATACTGTACTGGGAAGGCAAAAAAGCCTTCAAAATGCAATTGTTAGCAATCTTCTTGCCAATGGTCTTAAATTCATGTATTTTCCATTTTAGAAGCTTGCTGAAAGTTATTTGCCCTCAAATGATCTACATTTGGAGTAATTAGTGATTAAATCACAAATCCTCAAAATGTTCGGCCGGAATGTTTTGAGGATTTAATCATTCATAAATAATTACTCCATGTGTGGATCATTTGAGGGCAAATAACTTTCAGCAAGCTTCTAAAATGGACAATACATGAACTTAAGACCATTCTCAAGAAGATTGCTAACAATTACATTTTTAAGGCTTTTTTGACCTCCCAGTACAGTATATACCCTTTAAGTGATGTCTACACTAATCCTGGATATGAGCCCACATTTACAAGCCTGCAAAGGTGCTGGAGCTGAAGTGGTATGGTCCTATCCACATCACACATGTCAATCCACAACGTCTTCTCTGCATGACACATCATGCATTATTAATGACACTGGTGGCAGTTTTTAGTGGATTGGCGGGTGAAATACGCATTGGTCATTTTTGTGTTCTGAAGTAGCTACTAGTACAGCTTACTCTCGATACAACGAGCACGGATATAACGAGGTTTCGTTATAACGAGAGAAATCTCTCGGTCCCAAAAGTTTCTACATGCAAACCTATGGTGCAACACGTCGCTTACAACGAGCACGGTTACAACGAGATTTCGTTATAACGAGCTTATTCTGTTGACCCCAAGACAAAGAAAAACATAACAATTGCGTCCCGTTACAACGAGGAAGGGAAAATCGAGACATGAAAACACCGGCACCGCAAAGAGCCACACACACATCTCGTAATACGCCCACACAACGCTAGCATGTGCACAGTTTCTAATACATCACTCCTTCGCGATCGCACAGCATACGTACATTGAAAGCACATGGTTTCCAAGTCCGATCCCATCACGGCAATCAATGATATACGGCGCGTGCTGAATTGGGGGTGCACAGTTTCTGATACATCACTCCTTCGCACAGCGTGCGTACATTGAAAGCACATGGTGGAGCACATGGTTTGCAAGTCCGATCCCATCGCGGCAATCAATGACACGATGCGTGCTGAATTGGGGGTGTGTCTGATGAGCAGCGATTGATCGGGTTTCTTGACAAAAATAAATGTGATCTCGGACGGGTGAAGTATATTTCACACACTAAAATATGACAATGAAAGATTTGAAGAGATAATAAAATATTCTTCCTGAAATTAGAATACCGCTGGAAGTCATCATGATACGAAATGAAATACATGTATAAGCATGCAGGGCAGCGTTAATCTTCTACATGGAACCCCCTCGTAATAATTTTGGAATGACTCACAAAGAAAGTGCCGATCATGACGGTGTTGCTACGTCGTTGTGCAAAACCTATCAGACGAGCGAGACGCTCCCCATCTAACTCCACCTTCCCCTCATATCCCGGCCGTTCAACCCGTTGCGCCGCCTATTCTCTTGTTTGTCCAAACAACGAAACCGCATGTTTTCTTGTCCAGAAGATTACGATAACAATTGACCTGTTAATTTACTGCAAAATAACACCCATCGTATTGGGAATGGTCTATAATTCATTGAATGCAATTAGTTATCAAAACGTCAAAATATATCAAGGTAGGATGATGTGTTGAGCAAAAATGAATCTCCTTTTCAGTTTGAAAACGCACGTTTCCAATTCCTTTTTTCAGTTAGATAACGCATGTTTCCAAGACAGCTATGGATATGAAAACATAGTAAAACACAATGAACACATGAACACACAAGCACACATGTTTCAATGTATTTTATTGTTTTTTATCCTGTTTGGATACAACGAGGTTTCGTTATAACGAGGAAAAAGCCCTGGTCCCGACGACCTCGTTATATCGAGAGTAAGCTGTATCCGATACATTTACACCTTTTCTAGGTTCAAATTTATACCTGTATTAAAGTGAAAATCTCATTTAATATTCACATCACTATTTCAAGAATAATGATTGATAAAATGTCAAGAAACCTGTTTTGATAAAAAAAAAAAAAACCTGACCTTATTTGACTTTATGTTGTGTCAATTTCAGCTTGATTTAAGTCGTAACTTAATTTATCATCACTTTTCAAAAGTGTCAACTGTTTTTTTTAACACCTAGTATTAACATGTATGTTCAGTGTATATTTCTCCAACATTAGATTGGGTTTACACAACTCTTTCACCCCGCCTGGATCGGCCAATATCTATCATCTCGCATCAATTTTCTGAACATAAGTTTTGTCATACACACTCACGGGGACCACCCTCGATAAGCCTCTTTGGCTTTTGGTGGTTCCTCCACATTTAAATACTATGTTATGTATATGTTCTTAACCTCTCTTTGATACCTTATGGTCGTTTTTTTTTATTTTTTGTACTTGAATGTTATGTTTGTCTTGGATTACTTGTGTTTTTTACATTGTTATTGTTCTTACTTTGTTGAATTTGAATGTGGAAATAAATAAATGAAATGAAATGAAATCTTGCTGTAATGACTAGTTGGGCCTTGAGTTAGGCCCAGAGGTGTGACCATCTGGTATCTTCCAACAGAAATATCCTTGGTCCACATACAAGTGTTCTTGACCAATCAAATACCAGGATTATTTCTATGAGGGAGGTACTACACAGTATTGTATGTGGCAAGACATGATTTAAGACAGGTTATTGAACAATAAAACAACGTTTTTGACCCACTTGGCAAGGTCAGTTTGAAATGAAATATTGGTCCATTTCTTGGTGTATTTGGAAATGTTTTCATAAATATTGGCTATGTAAATGTAAATATTTGAAATCCTTTGTGTCTTTACTGCATAGATGGTATGGATGTATTTGAGCTTGTGTTAGGTGGAGGAGATATGCTAAATACAAGAGGCTCCCTTCAGTTCACAAAGCTGTGATAAACGGGTACAAATCAAGTATCTTTTTCATAGTTGAAAGCAAAGCTGCCAAGTAGTAATGATTTTCAGTATTTTATCCTGAAATTTGAGAAGAATACTGAAGGTTTCATACAAAATACTGATTTCATACGTTCTAGTTCATGGGTTGTTCTTGTGTCTTAAATTGGAAATACAGTGTACCGGTTTTTCCATCAAAATACTGATTTCCAGCCTTTAGAATGTTTTGATTAAGGTTAGCAACCTTGTTGAAGGGCAAGGTCGATTTGGAGGGAAATGGTGGGTGTATTTAATATTAAATTTGAGAAAAAAATCTGAAAATAAGTATTGTACATTGTACATAGTTAAAGATATTATTCTATGTTTGTTAGAAACGGCCTGAAATACACACACACACACACACACACACACACACACACACACACACACAATCAAGTTTGCTGGTATGTTCAAACACATATCCTATCTACATGTAGTTTCCATTTTAAATAATACTCATATCAGAAAATAACAAGAAAAGTACACAGCACTTCTTAGGCACTCTCGTAAATCTTTTATTTCATTTTCAAGATGATTCTCACAATTACACAAGTGTACATGTAGAGATATTATGACAATAGTCATATCGCCTTCTAACAAGAATAGTACATGTACAATCATGAGCTCAACTTTTTACAAACCCACATAATATTGACACAACATGTGGACCTTTAACAATGGGAGTATCAGAGGAGTACATAACCCCAAAAATGATTTCCGTCGTTTTATGCTTTGGATTGAGCAATTATGTATATGAGCAAATGTACTGCTCGGCATTAAGGTTAGAAGATGTAAAGAGGGGCGAGATGAAGTAGACTGTAAATTGAAAAAAGTCCACGAGAAGGGAGTTCAGAGAGGGCAAATGAGAAGAGAGAAATAAAAGGGAGGAGCGTGAGCAAGCAACGAGTCAAGTGAAGTAGACTGTTTTTGTAAAGGACCACAAGAAGGATGTAGAAAGAAAATGGGGGGGGGGGGGGGGGAGAAATAATAGAAAAGGCTAACGAAAGAGGGTAAGTTAGAAAAGAGAAAAAACACTGCGACAAATATTGATAACGATTGATAACTTTACTAACAATGATAGAGTTGGAAATTGACTATGACCGGAATTATATTGATCGCTAGATTTGGAGATTTTGTTTTTCTCGATGTTTCACTCCATCCCATTAAGCAGCCAAACGGCAGGCACCGGAAAATACGCTCATTTTATTTTCAGCGAGGTAGTCGTGACCTTCACTTGACCTCTCGAACCGCGGAAAACGTCTCCTTTTCAAACTGCGATATCTTCATGAATATACCATATTTTCGTGCGCTTTCTTTTGTAACTGTATGTTGGATGTCGAATTTTACCAAGTGTGAAAAAACATTTCATTAAAACAGGCAGACAAATATTGCAAATTCGAGATAAATATGTGGTTCTAATACAAATTAAAAAAATTAAAATAAACTCTATATTCCAATGTCAATCGCTTTTGAGCCCTTAACATTTAGAGATCATCTGAAGCGGAATTTATTGTACTTTATGGAGATACCATTATTTTTCAACCTCCCCCCATAGAAGGGTCAGGATCCAGCAAAACATCAACCATGTTCAAATCCAAAATGAGCGAGATATGACGAAGTTGTGAACGATCCTAACCAGCCAATCATAGTCCACGATAATAACGAAATTTTACCTGCGATCCAAGGGTCGCGGACTATGATTGACTGGTTAGGATCGCTCACAACTTCGTTATATCTCGCTCATTTTGGATTTGAACATGGTTGATATTTTGCTGGATCCTGACTCTTCTATGGGGGGAGGTTGAAAAATAATGGTATCTCCATAAAGTACAATAAATTCCGCTTCAGATGATCTCTAAATGATAGGGGCTCAAAAGCGATTGACATTGAAATATAGAGTTTATTTTCATTTTTTAAATTTTTATTAGAACCACATATTTATCTCGAATTTGCAATATTTGTATGCCTGTTTTAATGAAATGTTTTTTCACCCTTAGTAAATGTCGACCTCCAACATACAGTTACAAAAGAAAGTGTACAAAAATATGATATATTCATGGAGATATCGCAGTTTGAAAAGGAGACTTTTTTCGCGGTTCGAGAGGTAAAGTGAAGGTCACGACTACCGAGCTGAAAATAAAATCGTGTGTTTTCTGCTGCCCGCGGACGAATATCGGTTGCGAAGTCCTTATGATTTCTGAAAATTCGCGTCACTTTGAAGACAAATAGCTCAAATGTTTTATTTTTGAGCCCAAAACTGGAATCAAATTCTCCGCTGGAGTACCGGCTTTCCAAAGCTGTAACTGGTATTGCCGTTCAATTTGTAGAAGGGTCAGGATCTAGCAAAGTCTGGGAGCTTACATATATATCGGTTGCGAAGTCCGTACGATTTCTGAAATCTCGCGTCACTTTGAAGACGAATAGCTCAAATGTTTTATTTTTGAGCCCAAACAATATTGGAATCAGAATCTCCGCTAAAGTATTGGCTTTTTAGAGCGGTAACTGTCGTTGCCGTACAAGCCATAGAAGGGTCAGCATCCAGCAAGGTCTGAGAGCTTACATATTTCAAAAAAAAAATTGAGGCCTGTTTTTGAAGGCAAATAACATAAAAACTCCTGTGCGGATTTCGAAAAAAACTAAAAATATTTATTAAGAAACATATAATCTCAATCCCTGTCTAAAAAAATCCTGATCAGTATGCTTACAGAAGACCCCAGCAAAAGATCTCGCGAGCATGTCGAATTCCTTCATAATCTAGGTGCAGCAAAATCTGCGCGTGAGATTTCGCGAGACGAAAAATAAAACGCTCACGATTTCTATAGAACGAGCGAGCGCTGCCGATTGACTGTAAGTTCGCATCGCCATATGTATGCTCAGTACTTAGTACATGTAGAACATAATCGTTATCTTTGTATTGTGAGGGGCACCTTTTGGAAGGGGGAGGGAAAATGCATTTACATCCCCGGCCCCCCCCCCCCCCCCTCCCTCTCTCCCTACTTCAAATATTTTGGCAGGGGAGACATTTTCCCCCTCCCCCGTCGCTCGCTGTGAATTAGGGCTGGTAAAATACGTGTGGAACCTAGACTAACCGTTAACCTGTAAGCCCCCCCCCAAAAAAAAAAAAAAAAAAAAAAATGAATGGGGGGCAGATTTTTCCCAGTATAGGCATGGTAGCTGTCTAGATATGTACCCATGGAGGGTAATTTAACTCCATGGTAACCTATTTCCCAGGTATCAAACCTCCGTTTGCTGTTTAAAGAAATCACACACACCTAGACGAATGTGGAAATAAGTTGTATGTAACTTTTTTTCATTTTTTTTAAATATAGTTTTGATCCGGTATATCAAATCAAAGGGAAAATCTATCCTGAAGCGGAATCGGTTTTAAGTATAGCAGAAAAATTAAAACAAGATTTTAACGAAAACTCGTCAACGGAGAAAAAAAAATCATGGCTTTTTTAATTTTTTTATTTAGTGACGTCCTTTGCGAGGTGCTCTCTCACATGTTGCGTGCTGCATAATTCCAAAAATTGCCCTTTTGCCGGGTTTTGATGAAGGAATAAATATGTTTCATGTGTGTTCGTGTATGTGTGTGTGTGTGTGGGTGTGTTAAACACGTGTCTAAGTAAATATCAAATGAACAAGTAAAATGATATATTGTATATATGTATGTATATTCTTTTGAGAACATTATTTTAAAAAAGCAGGGAAAAATAAACTGTTTCGTTCGTTAACTTGAGGGTTGACTTAATTAACCTATGTTGGCCCCCTGTACACGGCTATGCCAAAACAATTTTGTGTGCGGGAAAAAATGGACGTGTTCTTCCTGCATGGTGAGTGGGTTTGTGTAGGGAATATAGAGAAGGTTGAACAACCGCGGGCTATTCGAGAGATGACTCCGGGGGATGACTAAGGAAGTGCAAACCACACCAATTATACCGGACTCGAGGGGTCATGCGGCCTATACGCGACCCTGGCACTGATCTCCCCACTGTCTAATAGGCCCTTCCCTTTATCCCAGCCAAAATACCGCTCTATCATTAAGCTGGCAGACCCTTATTCACTACAAAATATATAGTTCACCTTTCAATAACATTCTGCTATGCTGGAACAGAGTATCTACCCAAACAATGAAAACTACGAAGCCCCAAACCGGACATTTTCGACAACGAAAAAAAAAAAAAAAAATTACGTACGTACGTAGTATTATCACGTACGTACGTAGTAACTAGTATTATCACGTACGTACGTAGTATACATGTATTAAGACAAGCCACCCCCCCCCCCCTCTCCATCCCTCTCCAGCTCTTTCTCTCTCTCTCTCTCTCTCTCTCTCTCTCTCTTTCTTTCTCTCTCTCTCTCTCTCTCTCTCTCTCTCTCTCTCCCCCCCCCTCTCCCTCTCTCTCTCTCTCTCTCTCTGTTCGTCTGTTCTCTTTCTCTGATTTTTCACCAGTAAAAAAACTTATATAGTGATCGTTAGATTTCGAGCTAGGGGTTAATTTTGCTCGACGGGTCGTCCAAAATTGTCCATGCAGGGACCATACGGTTGTCAATTGTTGGGTTGTTGTGTGTGGGATCGACTACATAATAGATTCTATAGATTGCTTAATTCTGAGTTGAACTTGAAGGAGCTATAGGACTCGTGGACTCGAGGTATGTACGTTGTAGTATAATACTCGAACAACTCTGATGACTCCCGGATGAATGAATCTCGATCCTGAAATAACTCGGGAAATAACTCCTGAAATAACGTACTGCATCGAACTCTCTGATGAGCTCTCTAAATACTCCTTCTGTCTCAACTTTGAAGTAAATAATTATAGTGAAATTCATACAGAAGGTCAGCTTCTTGGATGCATGATGATTTCACAGAAAATGGACCTATACCTACGTCATCCTAAATTACAGTAAATGTTATTCAGACTATCCCTAGTCGAAAGTCAGCTATAACCTTAATGAGGGCTGGAAAGTGGTCATTAACGTGGGAACATTATTTGGATGGGGAAGTGATAAAAGGACTTATATCACATAAGATAATGTAGAGTTTGTCTGCTATGGTCGGGGCGTTTAAAAAACATGGAGAGTTTTTCACTTTTCAATAATGGTTCACGAAGCTATACGACGGTGATATTATGGTTAAGGTATACAGTATATACTTTTGATTCATGCCGATCGAGTTAATGGGTTTAGTGTTGTTGTGTAGTATTGTGATATCAGGCGTGTATCAAATACGTATTTCCCACGTATACAATCACACACGTTGTACGATATTAAATGTGTGTGTGAGTTTTTTTAAGATGTGTTCAGATGCGAATCTAATATTGAATTATTGTGAAATATTTCAGGATCGCGGTGGTCGTAGTTAGTATTGCCTAACCTAGGTACTAGGCTGTGAGGTGTATCGACTCAACCTATTCTGTTAACAACTATGTCTGGTAACACAGACTATGTCTTTATTCCACCCGCCTCCTCCTCTGAGAGGGGAAAGAGTCAGAGGAGCCATGACGTAATTATGGCGTAGTCTGTTTTATATTAGTGAAGGTTTGATGGACATACGCCAAGGGATAAGGAAGTTATGATCTTTTAAAGTTTTGATTTTGTGACGACACATGCGAGGTGCTCTCCCACAATTATGTTGTGTATTTTTTTTCGAAAAAGGGTCATTTTCTCAAAACATATGCATCTTTTTTCCTGTGCATTTGCTACATCATTATATTCATTTTTTTACACACATACATGAAAATGAAAGTATTTCCGTTGTCAAAAACAGAAAAAGCGCAATTCATGGAATTATTTTGTACACACCATGGGAGAGCACCTCGTACGTGACGTCACAAAATTGACATTTTAAAAGATAATAAGTTTCTTATCCTTTGACTGATTCTCGTTAAACTTTCACTAAGATGCTTCTTCCATGTTTCTGCTTTTATTGAAACCAACTTATTTTCAGGGTGAATTATCCCTTTAACGTATTATTCAAGGCGACAAATCCCCCCTCCCCCTCCCCTTGAAAGCGGCTTCGCGTGACCTTCCATGCACCTTGTAGTTCAATGATGCACCCGCTCACTATAAAGATGGACAGTCATAGGCCTCCTGGGTGGATGACAGCCTGTGGAATTTAGCCCCTGGCTACTCCAAATTTCCTTTTTTAAAGTATTTTTTGTGGTTTAGATGTGGTTTATATCTATTTGATGAGTAAGTATTAGACGATATCAGGAGTCTACCCCCTTTGATGTGAAGAGAGAGAGAGGGGGGGGGGAGGTGAGATAAAGAAAGAAAGAAAGAGAAACAGAGAGAGACAGACAGACAGACAGACAGACAGACATGAGACAGGCAGAGACAGCTAGAGAGACAGAGAGAGAGGGAGAGAGAGAGCGAGAAAGAGAGACAGAGGCAGAGAGAGACACAGAGACAAAGACACACAGAGAGAGAGAGAGAGAGAGAGAGAGAGAGAGAGAGAGAGAGAGCTTCTACGCCCTGTAACCAATGCGTCAAAGAAGCTCAAGTGTTGGGTAGTCCCATTTAGTTTAGTGTGCTTTTGTACTTTTTTGGTAATGACTTTTAATACTCATCGTCAATTAATATGCCTACGTCAAATGCAATCATGTGTTGTGTATTTTATTATCCATATTGTATTACCACATTGTACTTAATGATGTCGTCAAAACACCTACATTCATAGATAATAAGACCAGCTTGGGAGTCTACCCTATCAGTGGAAAGAGTGGAACGGTCCACTTTCTCTGCCCGACCTTAATTGAAAAAAAAATTCATGTCAGTATCTTTTTGCCTTTCGAATAAGACTTTCCTCTCCAAGCATTAACGATCGTGCATCGGGAATATTTTCACCGCTTAAGGTAAAACATTTCAAGTTTCTTTGCATAAGCATTATTATTCACTCATTATGTCGTATCATTCTTTGGGATGGATCCGAGAAACGTGTTAACGACGTGTCGTGCTATTATTATGTTCCGTAAATACTTCTCGCTGGGTATTTGGAAACACTTTCGTAATGTTTATTATTCATTTCAGCTTTCCGCACAGAGAAGATATACATTGCTCTGACCTCGTAGGATTTTTACAATGGTTATTTTCACTTTTGAGAATGCTGCTGATCCGAATAAAGTATACAAATCGTGAGAGAAACTGTTTGTAAACCGTCTTATGAATCTGTGTTTGTTACACGGTTGCTCTAATTTCACCACCCTCGGTCAGTCCAGGGAAGCCGTATTAGGAAGGACAAGAAACTCGAGCACAATATGATTTATCCAAAAATCTGTATGGATACTAAAGCGTGTTAATGAATGTCAAGAACACTCCACAATCATGAAAATACTTCGATATTCCATGCTCGGCGCCGACATTTAGCATATATCAACTCGGAAAATAATATTTAATTATCCATTTTCTTTCTAGAAAATTGGTTTCTCACATTATTTTGCAATGTTTAAGGAAATTAAGGGCAACACCATTAAAGATCCCTATACGCAGCTTTCTTGTAAAGAATTGAGGAAAGATGTCTCAAAAGATTGACTTATTTCTTCACTTTACGGATTATCCGGAAATGTTGGATTAAATCATTGCGAAAGTGATATATTGAGCCTCGCATTATCAGCAAAGAGTTTGCGTGCATTTGCATGTTGCTCAGTTAGTTTGAGAAACGTTTTCATCTTTGTTTGCTGATATCAGTTCTGCTCATAAAAGTATTAATACCATTAATAGAAGTGGACAAGCGAAATGAGACTTAATTTGTTCTCTCTGAAAAGTTGTTGCCACACCTGAACATGATATGTTGATAACACATTAATGTTCGGCGGAGTCGAGCATGAGTTAAAGGTTGATTCATGTCCTTCCATATTCCAGATTCTGACCTCCGCTCATGCACTTCAGCCATTTCCTCTGCCCCGCACAAATCCACTCACCCGGAGAAAAAAAAAATCAGTGTTTGAGCTCTCATTAGAGAAGTACTAGGTGTTAAAAAAAAACTGTTAACACTTTTAAAACACAATTTAATATAAGTCACAACTCAAATGAAGCTGACAACTAAACATCATAAAGTCAAAGGCGGTCATATTTTTAGAACCAGGTTTCGTGACCTTTCATTATTTTATCATTATTCTTGTAATAGTTCTTGGAACATTTGATGAGATTTTCACGTTTGGATATATTTGGAAATAAAAGTTCGTGTGTATCAGATAATTAATTCAAAGCACAACACTGCCTCATCACACTAGCAACTGCCATAGCAGGTGTCCTTAAAGGGTTACTAAATTAGAAAAATAAGTTCCCACTAACCTGTAAAATTATCCACTAAAAACGAATTTCACATTCGTTTGCCGCAATAAAGTCTCATTATGACGAAAATTTGAAAAAAAACCCCGCACACCTCCAGTCACGTTAGAGAAGTCAAAATGCCATAAATGCCAACGGCGTGAATAAAATATTTTATTCACGCCGTTCAAACAATACGTTACCGATGGGAACCCCAAAGTTTGTCCGAGGTTTGTCCGAGTAGCAACAACTAATAGATTCAAAGTGCATTCCATCCATTGAATCTGAATGACAAGAAATAGGTGATTATGCAATATCGCGTTACTATACGCAGTTAGGGGGAAAGATGTGAATAAATTACGAAAATGGTTTATTGTTGACTTCCGTACAATCTATGGAATTTTGATTTCTCATACGTCACCGAAAGCGTGCTTTTTTTCAAATTTTCGTCAAAATGAGACTTATCTGCGGCAAACAAATGTGAACTTCGTTTTTAGTGGATAATTTTACACAGATTAGTAAGAACTTATTTTTCTAATTTAGTACCCTTTAATAATTAACGAAGCTTCCTGCAGAACAGACCTTGTGGATCGACACGTATATAGGGAGAAAAAAAGGGATCAAAGATGTTTTGAGACAATGGATACAAGTACTGGAGAAAGTCAAGCGAAGAAGCAGGCTGAAAGGGCTGAATGACAGTGCAAGGTTGAAGATGAGAGTCAGATCTGAAAATTAAAGGGTTACTGAATTATAAAAATAAATTCCTATACTAATCTGTGTAAAATAATCCACTAAAAACGAATTTCACATTTGTTTGCCGCAATAAAGTCTTATTTTTACGAAAATTTGAAAAAACGCACGCCTCCAGTGACGTATGAGAAATCGAAATTCCATAGATTGCACGGAAGTCAACAATATACCATTTTCGTAATGTATTCACAACTTTCCCCCTAACTGCGTAGTAACACGATATTGCATTCACCTGTATCTTGTCATTCAGATTTAATGGATGGAATGCACTTTTAATTGTTGCTACTGAGACAAACCTCGGACAAGCTTTGGGGTTCCCATTGGTAACGTATTGTTTGAATTGAGTGAATAAAACATTTTATTTACGCCATTGGTATTTATTGCATTTTGACTTCTCATTCATCACTGGAGGCGTGCGGTTTTTTTTTTCTTCAAATTTTCGTCAAAATGAGACTTTACTGCGGCAAACGAATGTGAAATTCGTTTTTATTGGATAATTTTACATAGATTAGTGGGAACTTATTTTTCTAATTTAGTAACCCTTTTAGAGAGGAAGGGAGAGAGAACGAGGGCTCTGAAAGATAAAGCAAAGTCAAATGAGGGTGCGAACGTTCTGAAAGTTACCTGCAGGCGAGCAAAGTAACTGATGGTAGCTAAATGTGTAATTTGCAATAGCGCATGCAAAACATCCTTTCCATAAGCAGGTTAAAGTAATGAATGGTTCGAAAATACGGTTAGGCATGACATGAAATACATGTATAAGCGTAATAATACATCAAATATCTTAACCAAAATGCGTGACAATATGGCTTCTGTCTATTCTCTAATGTTCTTTTTTCTTTAATCGTTGATCGCGAAGACGACATTTTGTGAGCCACAATAACAATGTGAAATGTCCGTCAAGGAAGAGAACGTTTGTTTCAAGGGCAAAGTCGATGTCACTGCGAGACAAGCTTTCTTTTTCTTGAGACTTAGTGCAACAGACTAATGTTCCAGAATTGATGTAGAGAAGATGAAGTTTAGTTGAAGTAACATCGATGCCTCAACATGAACTGATTTGGGAACATGAATCATCTCCGTCCGGTAATTTGAAAACGTGACCACCAAAGTTGAATGTGTTTTTTTTTATGTGCTGTAATTTAATATTTCACGTTGTTCAGAGTCATACCAGCATGAAACATTCCTTACGATGCCAACTATTGAGATGCACATGATACCAGAAAAGAGGAGGGGGGTGGGGGACGAAGAAAAGGAATGAGAGAGAGGTTAGACAGAGACTCGGCAGCCCTTTTAGTCGAGAAACTGTATCAGGTTTGGATATAGCTATACCGTTTACACTCAATAGGTGTGATGCATAATGGCCTTTATTGTGTTCTAAATTCATTATCTGATACACACAAATTATTTAGTCCAAATATGCCCCAAAGTGAAAATCTCATTAAACATTTAAAGGATTATTTGAACGACAAAATAAAAAAGGTGTCACAAAAACTGCTTCTATAAAGTGACTTAAAGGAGCATTTTACCCTGAATTGAAGTTTGTTTAAATAAAAGCAGACGCATGGAAGAAACATATTAGTGAAGGTTTGACGAAAATCCGTCGGAAGATGAGAAAGTTATGATCTTTTTTTTTTTTTATCTTGATTTTGCGACGTCACATGCGCGATGCTCTCCCATATGTTGTGTGCTTTATGATGCAATAAATTGCTTCTTTTCTGTATTTTTATAAAAGGATTTTTTTTTTATAGAGGTATGTGTGAATTTTTGTTTGCTAATGACGTATCAAATGCAAAAGTAAAATGATGCATATCCTTTGGCGAGAATCGACATTTTCACAAAAAATTGTATACAACATTGTGGGAGACCATCTCGCACGTGACGTCACAAAATCTAAACAGTCAAATTTTCATAAAACCTTCATTAGTATGTTTCTTTCATCTTTCTGCTTTTATTAAGAACAACTTATTTTCAGGGTGGAATATCCCTTTAACGTAAATTTGTTGAGGTACCTATCAGAGAGATTTTTTTTTTTTTTAAATGGGTGTTATGAAATCTACGAGAGAAAATGTATTATTTGGGTCTATGGGAAGTGAATAGTTATCATCCATTATAGATTATTGCAACGAAGAAATACATTTCTTGGAATTAAAGCATAAAATAAAAGATTTGAGAGAAATGGTGTCATTTTGATGATTATGCTTAATTCACTCACTGTTAGAAAGTTTAAATTGTATATTTAATATACCAACGTATGTTTGTTTATAATACAATAGTTCATTGTAAAGAAAAAAAAACATTTTGGTTATGTTAAAAAGGCGTTGGAGAAACAACAAAATAAAAAATAATTATGTTCAAAATTATTAGTGACAATATCAAATGATAAACATACATTTCAAATGCGAAATATATTAAATGAAAATATGAACATATGCAATATAATGTTAATGATATGAAACATATTATACTTTGATTCCCATTTTTATAAATTGTAGATGTCCCAAAAGGAACGCGAGGAAATTCCCCTGCTTGCGGGCGCTCATGATTACAATGGAATCCAAGTACCTAACTGCGTCGTTGATTCAGCTGCCGACGCCATATCGACAACGTTTGAAGTCCGGCCCGATGACGTCTTCGTTGTCTCTTACCCGAAATCGGGTTGGTAAACGCTTATAGGTTGATTTGTCCATAATCTATATCTTCCCATGAGGTATGACAAACAGCAATGTGTCCATATGAAGCTCAGATACGACCAGGCATTTTAATCTATGAATCAATCAATCAAAACACGAATGCATCAATATACCAGCCACGAAAATATTATTCACATGATCACCCCTTCTCGTAAAATCAATCCATTCATCTTTTTATCCTTGCGCCAATATTCGCTCCGTAAATCCCTTTATTAGTCGACTCAAGGGAGACTCGTCTCTCTACTATATCAACCATATCACATATTTTTCTGTACATGTCAAGGAACTCACTGGACCATAGAGGTTGCTGGTTTGATCCTGACCGACGGGTACCCGGAAAAGATCGACCGCACGACGTACCAAGCAGCGATGTGTATGATCAACATGTCAAAGGCAAGTTACTTAAAATGGGGATTCCGAATGTCCTGGATGTAGAAATTTGAAATATTGTTTGAAATTGAAGTGGATTGGTAAGCATAAGCTTAAGATATAAAACGAATGGCCAAACTGTTATTCTAAAGCTGCTGAAAGATGACATCATATTTTCGACACCTTTCCTAACGTTGTGCCATTATGAGAAAGACCCATGACCCATTCACCATCGGAGCATCTGAATGTGACATATGAACCTGTTTCTATGTCGAACCAGAAAGAGATTCGG
The DNA here is from genome assembly GCA_963669155.1 of Arbacia lixula. Taxonomy (NCBI): domain Eukaryota; kingdom Metazoa; phylum Echinodermata; class Echinoidea; order Arbacioida; family Arbaciidae; genus Arbacia; species Arbacia lixula. The sequence goes on from OZ022588.1 coordinate 10,571,457, forward strand.
TTAAGTATAGCACCTGAACTTATACCAACGATTTCTCATTAAACCGCAGCTCTATACATCGCACAAAACAGTATTCAATTCTTCTTTCATCATCTAAACAACAGGAGGTACCATAATTCCGCATAAAACATAACACCTGAACATCATTCACACACGTTTAAAGCTTATTCTCACTAAGGTGGGAAGGGGGGGGGGGGGGGGGAGGGGAGGGGGATTTTCACCCTCATATTCACCCACCCCGGGATCCGAACTGGGGTCTCGCGTTCTTACAAATGGCGCCTTAACGAATTCATATAGATGATCAGTTCTAGATCGAGCTACATGAGGTAAAAGATTTTCATTAAAGTGGTCGTTCATGATAAAACAAGTCATGGTACATGCATTGCTGAGATAAAGATCACACAAAAAAGTGGGGAGCATGGAATAAAAATAAATAATAATAAAGAAAATTCTAACGAATTAAGAGGTGATCTGTCAATCAGACGCTCCGTTTCGAAGTTACGCAGAATCGTTTAGTCGTACGTATGCCAGGCCAAAATCGAACAAACATGTGCACAAATTGTGTACAATAAACTGGTGTTGAAAACAATGCATTTTGCAACATTTCACTTCTGATTTGCCCTATATTCACAAAGATTGCGCATACTAATCATTACATGTCTTGGTAAAGAAGGACGTTAAACATAATGGCCTACCATACACAATTATGATGACGATTTCGTCGTCGTCACAGCACACTTTAGTCAGCTTCCTCAATGGCAGCGCGGTACAACCTTCAGTTTTGAGCCGTTTTTCTTGCTTTCTCCATGGTACCGAATACCTCCCTCACTATTTTGTCCCATTTACATCTTGGTCTTCCTCTACTACGTTTGCCAGGAATGTCTCATGACATGACCAAAATATCCCAGCTTCTGTCTCCTCACATATTGCAGTAGCCAGTCACTAGGCACATTGAGCTCATCCCTGAAGGGCGTTTCATGAACGTTGTCAGCACTGACCAAATGGTCAGTGCTGACAACTTCAGTGAAATCCTCGGTTTTGATTGGCTGAGAGGCATTAGCCTCTGACTGTTACTATGGTAACTGTCGGAGAAAGACAACTTGTCAGACGAAAAATGTTAATGAAATGCCCCGCTGATGTCTTCATTTGTCCGACGTTCCACCCAGGGGACTGTCAAAATCCTGCGGTAACATTTGCTTTCAAAAGCAGTGATTCTGATGATGATTTAGTAATGTATTATATTACCCTTCGAACTTGAAATACAGAGCTTGGGCTGTCGTGGGATTAGATGGAAAACTCTTGCCATGTTGTTTAATACTTTTTTCAGGTGTCGTTCGCCAAAACACGAGCAGAGGAGCTAGCTAACCCGCCTGACATGACCCCGTTCCTGGATGAGCTCCAACGTGCTACGTCCCCGAGGATCATGTACTCCCATCTGCCTCTCAGATTCCTGCCGAAAAACATGACCAAACAGGCTAAGGCAAGAACTATACATTTCTACATTTCTTTGAGACAACACGAAATGGGAAACCACTGCATTCGAAGATAAGTTTTGTAGGCCGCTCAACTTGAATATGAACTGAATGAATAATTCAGCTCCACCCCACCTGGGTTGAGAAGGAACTCCATAAGCAAAACACCTGTCCAAGGGTGAACACTGGGCAGGGAACGGACCCCAAGAAGTCAATGTGAGAGAGTTAAGCCCTCTCCGATACACCACAGCGCCCTAATAATGTGTTTGTATATGTAATCAGGCATTTGTTGGAAAGTAGAAGTTGTCTTGATCGTTTTCAACGATCCTAACGGTTAGACATTCGAAGCGGATCGGTGTGAATCGGGTGCTACTTAAAGCCGCTCAGAGCAACCAAGAGGCAGCCAAGGGTTCGCCGCGCAGAGCCCGCCGCCAAGAGATTTACGGTTTTGCGCGAAATTCTTCTAAAATACTTTTTCAATTCACTGAGGAACACTTTTAACAGTCATGCAGAGGTGTACTTTGTGTCTCTATCCGGTGTCCCCTGGTGTCTTCTGCTGCTCTTAGCAGCTTCTTTTCTGATTTTGGCTCCTCTTGGCTGTTCTCAAATATTTCGCCCTTGGTTGCTCTTGGCTGCATGCTCTGTGGCGGCTTTTGATAGGACCAGTGTGAAGCTGTATAACGTCCCCCTCTCTTTTGTTCTTCTCCTCCCCATCCAACTCTCAACCCTCACCTCCGCCCCCACCCTCTCTCTCTTTCACATTCCGCCTTGTCCATAAACATGCATTCCGATACCTAGGTGATATATGTGGCACGGAATCCCAAAGACGTCTTGACTTCATACTACAACTTTCTCTTCTCCATGTCGTTCTTGGATGTTCCCTTCGCCAAGCTATTGGGAGCCTTTTTGAATGAAGGTCAGTCCTTAATCATCAAGTTACCATATGCACTGCCAAACCAACTTTCCATTGCTGTTTGTTATTTACATAATCAAACTCTCTTTCTATAACTATTATCCATTTGCATTATCAACCTCACTTTCTCTCAATATTTGTCGTGTGCATTATCAAACTCACTTTCCATTTCTGTTATGATAAGACTCTGTTAAATTAGTCTTACTCTCACGTAATGTATATGTGTGTTGCTACGTTCCAGTCAAATTCTTCATTACATTAAAAATAAATAATCATATGAACCTTTCAAATAATTTTCATTAACCTTTCTCTCCGACCATATCACTAACATTTGGCAAAGCCTAGTATCCAAAAATTAAGTGGCGGGTTTGATGGCTAGACTAGTTACCCACACCTTCCCATCCCCAAAACACATTTTTGTATTGGGCCTATTGTTCCCTTTATAGAATCTCGGTGGGGATCTTGGTTTGATCACGTGACTGACTTCTGGAAGATCCGGAACGAGCCGAACGTGTTGTTTCTGTTTTACGAAGATATGAAGAAGGTTCGTTTAGCGATATTGTTAAAAATGGCGATTAATTTCGATTAACCGATATGATTAATACTAATTGTGCCAATACTAAAACCATTTGCCAGTAAATTATGTCGCAGGTACTCTTGTCTAGATTTAAAGTAATGATACATCCTTTTTTGAAACTGCTATTGCTTGAAGACTATGTTGTAATTCCGTTTACGTATTTAATCTAATAACCAATTGACACGCCAACCATACATATTTTGAGCACAACTTAATGCACTTTTCTCTATTAAGATGTGCCAACAAGCATAATGACATTTTGTATATTCCTGTTTGATGGTAAATGCGCAACGGCCATTATCACAATCATACGCGCATGGACCCGCCGGGATTGCATATAGATTTATCAGTGTGATGTCGTCATATGTTGTCAAGACAACTGGTTCTAAACATATGAGTCCCTGGGGTTATCACAGCTGCTTGTATACTCTACCTGCATGAAGACTTCTAATGTTTTACTACATCGATCTAGAAAACCGTGACGACATAGTGGCAAACGGCAGGTGACAGCTTGATAATGAGGGCTAGATACTTGCTCAAGAGTAGGATTTTCATAACTTGACCCGGACTACGCTGTAACTTTCATCACACGCAGAACCCAGAGCACTGCGTCCGACAGATTGCAAAGCTGTTGGACCGCCCTCTCTCGGAAGAGGCCTTACAGCGCGTCCTCAAACATAGCTCTTTCAGCGGCATGAAGAAAACTTACGCGAAGTCTGCAGATGCCGCGCAAACAACTGGGAGCGTAAACTTCGGGCAGAAGGGCAGTCTGACAGTCCTGAAAACCGGTAAGTGACGAGAACCGAAGGGTAAAGGAAAGATTAAATCAGAAGTAGACAATGGAAAGGAAATAGACGATATTGTAAAAAGGGAAATAAAAATATTTATACATTTCAGCTTGCGCTGATTGAGATAATGGGGGCTGCATGGGCGAGTAAACGTTTGTGAATAATTTTGTCGAGGTGTGTTTTAACTTTTAACTCATATTCCGTCTCAATTTAAATAGATGACAAAATACATTGCAAGTCTAAACACTCCGTATCAACCCCAAACAATGACTTATAGATTTGCAGCATTAGAAACACTGATCTAATTTTAAAGACAGGGTAGCCCTTTTTGTCCGTCAAAACTTTGTAAAAAAAAAAAAAAAAAAACGGAAATGGGAGAAGAAAATGCTGTATAAGAACTTCCGCCCCAATGATAGAACTGGAAACTCGGTGACTTTAAGCGGATTGATAGCAATCGCTAGCTTGATTAGGTTTTGGGCGGGTCTTCCAAAACCTGCTTCGTTCGTGTAGCCTAGAGACCGGAGACTGCTGTCCGCATCACGGTGAATACGAGCAATGCCAGCTGCCCAACGCATCGTGAACTGACCAGGGCAAAATGAATAGGAAAGCACACTATGGTTGCTACGAAATGAAGCATTTCAAACGTGAACAATGACAGTTTTTCACTTTTCCTAAAAAGGTTCGTAAAACTATAAGTGAGATTTCCTATACTTTATCATTAAGGTATACTGCTAATTCCTGCCAAGTGTCATGGCTTTTGATTTTGTCCGTGGCTTCGTGTCTGCAATGTACGTGATTCATTCTTGATTCTGCAGGTACCAGTGGTCAGTGGAAAAATCTGTTTACAGTGGCACAGAGCGAGGCTCTGGACAAATGGCTGGAGCAGAAATCTACCGGCTCGGACATCAAGTTCAGCTTCACATGAGGCACAGGAATACCACTCAAGCTATCACTCTTAGTCATGGCTAGGTGTATTATTGCATGACGGTCAAATGGGGTAACGAAGTCAAACATATCTAAGAAGTTGAATATGATTATGGTGTATCGAAAGGATTCATTGTAGAACCGTTTTTTTTTCATCTTTGCTATTGAATGTCAAAGATTATTTATGTTTTGTTTCGCCAGAAAATGCGAACGCACATCACAATGTACACGACGCTCGAATGGGATTAAACGTGACACAAAGACACACCGATTGTTGGCGAAAAGAGGGGTGAATACAATTGTTAGGAGAAGAAGTAAAAGAGCATAGTCATTGTAATGAAGTATGGAAATAAGACAACCCGCCTATAATAATGTAGTCAGGGTCCCGGGTGTATATATATAGATTCAGATGTTTCCGATGATAATCTCTATGTGGGAACATAAGGAATGACTACATACATGTATAATCTGTTTTTTTTCACGAAATGTTCACAGACCGCACGGGACATTTGCAAGATAATTGATATACTGAATAAATGCATTGATACAATAACAACATTTACATGGTCGTGTTATGGAATATAACGATTTTTTATTTGTTAAAGATAACTCTTTATATAAACTGTTTAATGACTGTTTATATAAACACACAGTTGGCATTTTGTGTGTGGATATACAGCACCTTACCGCCGTATGTCATCCCGCCTATATGGTTTGTTTGAGTAAGAGCGAGAGGAATGAAATAGTAACGATATTATCATCAATATTTTTTCCCGACTTGGGCGTGAGGTTGGCTATCAAGACAACTGTTTGTCCTCTGTAGATCTATGATCTGAGTGAATGAATGAAGTAATTTGTTGATACTGCATGCCTCCCCTGCCCATCTGTTGGCAAATACGATTGTCCTGGGAGTTATCTTACGACTTACGAGTTGATTATGCTGGTATATATCAGCATCAAGTGAATGAAATATGTGTGCACGTACGTATGTACGTGCGTGTAAGATGAATGTTTTATGTGTTAAAAACATTTTAAACTGTGAAAAAATGATTAAAAACGTTACAACTCAAATCAAGCTGAAATAAACACACCCTGGAGCCGGAGTGTGTAAATATTTTAGGTACATTTTTATTGTGACATTAATTCATTTAAGCATATGATATTCCTTTCAATATCTAATTAGATTTTCACTTTTTGATCTTTCAGGACCATTAAAACCATAAAATGTCACGACACCTTTTGACTTCATCATGTGTAATTTTCAGCTTGATTCGAGTTGTAACTTAATTTTTATTATTTTTCAAAAGTGTCAAAAGTTGTTAACACCTTCTTCAAAGATTAGTACCTTAAAAGTAAAAGTAAAAATAAAAAGCAAAAACGGGACAAGATTTGTTAAGTCAGCGTGTAACATGTATCATACGCCATGTGCCCCCATTTAGCATCTTATGCCCAAATTTCAGGGGTTTTTTTAGCAACGATAATGCTGTAAAAAAGAAATGTACTAGCTGGTGAAATCATTGTGACTTCTTTTGATGTCTTCAGAAATGTGTAACGGGAGTGGCCCTTTTTCGTAACAAGAGAATATACATTCACAATAAAATACCACGGCAGTGACGATAAATTGCATTCATAGTTCTGACAATTGAAGCCTACATACTTCCCGCATCCATCTATTTCGATATATGTCTCTAAGAGCCCTTGCATATTCCCTCTCCATTTTTCAATCTTGCTTTCTTTCTCCCTTTCTCCCTCCCTCATCTTATCTCCCTCTCCCTCATCTCTCTCTTGCCCCTCTGTTTATCTCCTTCTCGCCCCCTCCATTATATCTCGCTTCCTCTCTCTCCCCTCTCTTTTTCCCTCCCTCTTCGTCTTTCTTCCTTCTCTCTTTCCTCCTCCCTCCCTCCTCTCTTTGAACTCTTCTACCTTTTACCACTCTCTCTCTCTCTCTCTCTCTCTCTCTCTCTCTCTCTCTCTCTATCTATCTCTCTCTCTCTCACTCTCTCTCTCTCTCTCTCTCTCTCTCTCTCTCTCTCTCATTTACCCCCCCCCCCCCATTCTCTCTCTCCTCTCCCCCTCTCTCTCCCATTCTCTCTACCTCCCCCTTTCTCTCTCCCATCCTCTCTCCTTCACTCTCCCTCCCCCTCTCTCTACCATTCTCTCTCCTTCTTTCCTCCTCTCTATCTGTCTACTATCGCTGAAAGTGTGCATAAGTTGTCCATTATTCCAAATACATTACACACATTCATGTCAAGTTTTTTCAGTACATGATAATTTATTGCTCCTTTTTCACCAAGGCAAACATAGCTGCAAAGTGTTACATAGTTATATCAACAAAAATATACAATTATACCATATATTGTATTCTGTCACCTGTCTATATTTTTCAGCACTTCTGATGTAAGGATACGGCATTCGTAAGACAGTAATACTGGAACAATAAAAATGACCACTGTTCTACATTCAATCTATTTCCCTTCCACACAGTACACCAAGTCACTAGAAAACAAAATGAGAATTTACATGAAGTCTTCTGCTTGTATATACATGTGTCATATATAAACAAAAAATATGACATTTTGATGTAAAACAAAATTATATTGTTTCAAAAGAAACAATGCACATCGAGAAATGTAATTTTATTCTGTACTATTTCAGGTTATACCACTTGGCATCAAAGTGGACAATGGGCAAAATGAAAATAAACAAGTGTAGTCATTAATAAAAGAAATATAGCTTGTTTGAAAAGTGAAAATATAATGTATTTATCAGCTCAGTATTGTTAGGTGTTCATATCCTCTGACACAAATCAAACTGTGACAGATAGTGTAAGAGGACACTTTTCCCCCTATTGTCTTGTGGAATGCTTTTAAAGGGGAAATCACACTGAAAAGCAGAAAATGAGATGCAGTCAAACAAAATGACAAGAGTGCAAATGTGTGCAAAATCGGGCAAGCTATACAGCAGTGATGGCCACTTCAAGTTAGAAATTGGCACATGTGTGATGACATGGGCTAGCCTATAATGCACTCTATCCTCTGGAAATTACCTTTAATCTGCTGTAGCCTGTAAAGCACATTTTTTGTCAATGCCATACATTCTTTCATTAATATAGCATACACAGAACAGCTTGAGTGTTGGTGTTTTGTCTTTTTTTTCAAAAAAGAAAAGACAATGAGTATTACTACATGCACAAAATAGGCTCAGCAATGGCTACCTATAGGCCTACCAGTTTTTTTTTTTCTTAAAAAACTCAAGATATAGTGATTGCTTTAATCCCCCTTGAAATCAGTTTTTTGTTGTAATATTGTGAATGAATTTAACATCAGTGTTGACTTTCCCTTTAGGAAAGCTTAACCAAAACCCGTAGGCATTACATGTCACAACTGCGCAAGCATATGGGGTGAGGACATTTCCCCAAATTCTTCTGCGCATGCGATTTTGTTTATACGTCAAATCCAGGCAAAAATCATCCAGAGAATCGGCAGCTTCGAACATGGGGGGATCAAAGAGAAAATCTTTGTAAACCGTTCTTTTGTGACTAGAAGGAGAGTACAATGAATCTGCATTAATTAAACGGCAGCTGGATACCCATTGGTGAAACATCCTTGGTATTACTGGTATAGAAGTGCAAAAATGTCAAATAAAGGGTAAACCCTCACCCTTATCCTAAACTCTAATCCTAATCCCAACCATTGAAAACATTAATCCTGATCCACAACTCAAACCCTCAACAAACAAACAAAATGGACACTGTACCAGATGGCAAGGTATCGGTATCACTCTCATGGTACAATTTACCAGAATGTGTCAAATTGAGACTATGTTTGATAGGCATAAGCCCAGTAGTAAGAATAGCACGCTTCATCCTGTCATCAAATGCAAAATAAGTCAAGTTGTGCATTCAATTACAAGAAGAAGCATGCTTTCCTTGCAACTAGGTGTATGCCTATCATCTAATCAAAATTAGAAAGCCCTTTCAGAAAATAAACACGCTGCTACTCAAAGACATTGTATTAAACAGGCCTAACATTTATATGCACTAGAAAGATCTTAAATGTACTCAACTTCATGATTCAAATTTCATAATTCTTCAATAAAACAAGCATACCACAAGATTACTTACATCAAAAGATCAAATACAAAACAAAAATACAAAGGGATGGAGAATAATAATTCAACATTTCACACAACAGCTTTTTTCTTTCCATAACATAAACAAGTTGTAAAGAATTCTAGCAAACGATAAAGAACAAATATTTGAGTTAACAATACTGCTGCTAATATCAATATTTTGGACTCAAAGTAAAGTATGAATAAATCATATTCACTGCACATTAATTACTGTAGCATATATTATTTCAGATACAATAAAATGATGGCTGAGTAGTACAGTACAGAACATGCTATCAAAAAGCGCTACAGTTTGATGAGAACGTACTCATAAAATCACACAACTAAACATTAAGCACCTTCCAAGTATTTGCAAGGACTAAAAAGTCTTGATGTGGCAAAATAACATAACATGGATGCACCACAGTCAGACACCAAAATAGACAAACACTACCGCTCATACAGGATATCTCCCGGCAAATAAAAAGATATGAAAATAAGATGAGCAAGCATATTATTAATACATGGATGATCTCATCAAGTAGGCAAAATCTTGAAGAATGGAACATAATGATGTGTATTACACTAAAGTACTTCAATTTGTTTGTCACTTACACCACAAATATAATAAGAGTATAGACTAATACTTGAGATTGGATGTACATGTACGTAATCGGTGAGTGAAACTCTAATTCTGCATTCTTGGTGTGTCACCAAGTACATTCCGGAACTCAAGCATGGAAATCCTCCTCTCAAACAAGTGCCTATCCCAGAAGCCCATACTGTACCAGTATGTCTCCTTCGGGAAATCAAAAGCTCCCTTTCCTGCCCCAGCAATTCTCCCTATCGAATATAGCCGATGTCAAGCGATATCACCTCGCGATACCGATATCTGATCTTTCACTCTTGGGTCGTATACCTCCGGTAAGAATTTGGTACGTATTCAATTCACGCAATAACGCACAGAATCTGTAATTTCGACCCTCGTAAACCTCGTAATATTAAAATAGAAGGGTTGTTACATGGACGAAGGACTTGAAAAAAATACCAACAATCACTCACAATAACGTTTTTGCCTACCTCAACATTGATTGTGGATGGACTAATGAAAGAATGAAAAGACACAGGCAGGATGATGGCTATAGAATGTTCATGGACCGGAAGTTAATATCCCAAGAATTAAAGGTTAAAAAATTAGAACGCCACATGCATTCAGATTCCGAGAGAGCTATATGTGATAGGGAGAATTGATCATGTTTCTCCAGAGATGTGGGATGATCCCTCATTCATTTCCTTTTAAAGTATTCTCAATAATCCAACTAAATCACTGCATTACAATGATTAGCCTATCAGTCCATTACTATTCTTATTTTGGCAAGGATGATACAAAAATAATTATCCTGACAAGAAAATAATCTCTCTCAGAAAAATTCTCCACCTTATTTATATCTACATGATCACATCTATAGAGGGCAACGGATTGATACATGTATTTTAGCAAGATTATAATAAGAGCTGTTGTTTACTACTTTTGAGAGATCACACAAATTATAAGGTGAGTACTAACGGGGAAATATCAATAACACTGAAATAATGAAATCGTGAACAATAGAATATACAATTATGGCATTTAAAGAATGTACATGCATGAATGACAAAACTGAAAATGTGCAGAAGTGGGGAATTCGAAATTAATGTTGCAGTAGTTGTCTTTTGTTTACATTTGAGGACGAAATTCATGAAGCTGAAAAATGCCCAAAATCTCAGAAAGGATAACTGCAAAGTCAGCCCCATTTGCCCTTCCTAAGTCTAAGCACTGACCAATAATGTTCTACTGACCGTAACGACCAACTGTGACATAACTGTGATTGTGTAAATGTCCACACACTTCCTGCTCTTCTTCAAGTTCATTCATATGATTTTTTTTCCTAGCCAGATACACTGTTTAACTCTTAGCTCGCTTCGTTCGACTTGCGGCACATACAGCGGGCTGCCAAGTTCGACTCAAGTCACATTTCGCGCACAATGCATACGGAACGCATTTAATTGTATTGTGCGCACACACATACAATAGCGACAAACTGCTACCTCCCTATATAACAATAAGAGGATCAGAGTATCAATAGGCAGGAAGTCTCCCAGGACAGGAAGTCTATTGAGAAGTACCCAAGGTCAATTCCAATAGAGGAGTTTAGTTCATTGTTAGCTTATTCTTTTTGAATGCCCCGTTTAAATCTAAATCTAAATTGCTTGGTTCATTATTCCCATAAAGACATGGGTTTGGTATGTAATGAAAGCTAAAGAACACATCTTTTCTATGAACTAACTTAAGAGAATAACCTTCATTAGGAAAAATTGAACATAACAGGTATAAGTTAGCCTCCAAAACGATAATTGGGAGATAGAATATAAAGTTATAATTCTCAGAATCTATGATATTATACATGTACATGAAAAAATGATACCATTAGCAAGAGTATTAATTTCTCTTAGACTTTGCTACACATTTTTTTTCATCACGACAAGCCAATAAAAAGTTATTGCAAGTTGAGTAAGACAGTGCATGCAAAGCCCCTCTGAATGTGGCACCCTGAAATTAATGTGGCGCAGGGGAGATAGTGTGCGTGGCGGGCAAAGAGTTAAAACACACCTGATTCAAAACTGCATTTCTAGCCAGAAAAAAACAACAACTTATAAACGTTTTAAGAAATCTAAAGCAGGTTTCTGATATATTATAGACGCAACCTTGCTTGAAACAAAAATCTAAAGCAGGCTTCTGTATATTATAAACGCTCTCTATATAATGCTATGCATTACACATAATACTTCCCCTGTTTATGACATCACAAAGCTTCTCTCCACTAAGATACTGAGCAGAGCGACTCCCACATAATCTTCTGTATGAACAATAGACCACAGGCTGTGAATAAACTTCAAATTCCTTATGGAGGGCAAGTAAGCCACACCACTTTGGTTATTGCAATTCCATGGCACATTTTGACATCCTAACCGGACCAGGGATCACAGAGCCTGAAAAATCGTGAGCAACGGGTTAAATGTAGCGAGTGCACTGAGGTCTAGTGGAGAGAGCTTGACGCTTGCAAAAAGATCCTGGGTTCATAGTCTCCCTTCCATCTTCAGTAGCCTTTACTCCAGGCATTGCCCTCTTTATTTCTCTTAGAGTTGTACACATCATCTTCACAGCATGCAGTGGCAACAGCTTCCCTCATCCAGCCAGCGACGTCGCTGACTTATACGCCACCACATTGCAAAGTGCATCTTCATGTTTGTTCACAGGATGTACACTACAGCTCAAGGGATTGGCACCGGGTAAAGGGAAAGGGAGGAAAGGGAAGGAACCCTGGTTTTGAACCGCAGTATATTTTGTCCAGTTCAGCATGAAACATGATGCATTTTAGGCTAAAGCATCGTGTTACATGCTGAACTGGACAAAATATACCGCGGTTAAAAACCATAGTTCATTCCTTTTCTTCCCTTTCCCTTTACCCGATTCCTTAGAGCTGTAGTGTATATGGGAAGGATGTGAATTTGGAAATACACCTCGTTAATTCTCAGAGTTAATTAGCGCAATTGGTCTTTAAATGCAGCACTGATGTCATTAGCATGACCGGAATAAAGGCTACAGCTGTACCACAGATGACACGATTTTGCTACAATTCTGCAGTCATGAGGGCCTACAGCTGGCAATGTGACATCACCTCCTCGCACAAATCCAACGACCAGATCCTGCGCTTCAGCCACTGGCAGAGTCGTACAACTGATGGACTGCATCTTAACGCTACCCAAAGTTTGCAGGACCTCTATATCATATTGTATAGTACATTCAATTGGTCCAATATAGCCATATGATGGATATTGAGTCCTTGCTATTTGCTGTACACGGTCAGGGATATCATCATCCCCCCTGTCGATGAGACATCCAACATGGGAGGCAAAAGGAGGCAAGAGTGCAAAGAATAATTTCCGCTAAATGAGCATTGTGTGACTATTCTGCTCTGAAGATAGTGTAGTACCAATTCGATTCGGAGCAAATATATAGCTACAAGATGGACGAATAGTTCCTGTCAAGATTTTGCCTGAGACATCCATTTGGATGAGACATCAAACATGGGAGGCAAAAGGAGGCAAGAGTGCAAAGAATCATTTCTGCTATAAAATGAGCATCGTGTGACTATACTGTTCTGAAGATAGTGTAGTACCAATTCGATTCAGAGCGAATATATAGCTACAAGATGGACGAATAGTTCCTGTCAAGATTTTGCCTGCTGGTCATCATGATCATCAGCATTGGCCCACTGCAGGGCGAATGCCTTCCCAAGTTGATGCCAAAGATGTCTGTCATGTGCTGTTGCTATCCATTTAATGCCTATCAACTTTGTGACTTCATCGCACCATCTTAACTTCTACCTGCTGGTAAGCTATGCTGAGTACAATTTCTAACATCAGTAACTCAAATTGAAGCGGTATGACAGTTACTTCATTTAGCTGGGATGGCAGTACATAAATATAATGATATTTTGCGAACGAGATAATCTATCCATCATCAAATCACTAAAAGCAACAAGTAATGCGCATTTCTCCATGTCTACAAGTTCGTCTCCAAGGCACACTGAAGTCAACAAGAAATCTAAAGGGACTACTTTTGGCTCTCTGCGTACAAGACACTCCAAACGACCATGGGACCATCACCAGAGCAGTCGTCGCTCTGCGGTTTCAATAACATTCACACATGCTGTATGCATGAGATCCCACACACGTTTGTGTGTATTGGTGTGTAACATTAGAAGTAGACTCCTGTTTCAATCAAATTCACCCATACCGTACATACACGTTTCACCATACATATGTAAAGACTGGAGTGAAGTATTAGCAGTAGACACAGCTCTTTCAATAACAATCACACATATGTAGGAGCTTTGTGTGTACACCGATGTGTAGTATTAGCCGAAGGCACGGCTCTTTCAATAACACTCAGACATATGTGAGAGCTTCACCACAGGTTTGTGTGTAACGTTGCGCAGTATTAGCAGTAGACAGGGCTCTACCAACAATTCTCACATATGTGGGAGCTTCACCACAAGTTTGTGTGTACCGTTGTGCAGTATTAGCAGTAGACACGGCTCTATCAATAATTCTCACACATATGTAGGAGCTTCACCACAACTTTGTGGGTATCGATGTTTAGTATTAGCTGAAGACACGGCTCTTTCAAAAACACCCACACATATTCAGGAGCTTCACCACAACTTTGTGGGCACCGAAGTTGGCCAAGATTCAACAGCTCCAACCAGTTAACTCTTTGTATGTCGTAGTTTGGCACAAGTTCATTTGTAAATACATACAAAAGCTCATGGACAGCGGTTGGTCCAGCACGTGAAGGGTTTAGTTGAAGCCATTGCTCTCCAGCCTCTGCATGGATGTCTCGTTGTAGGTGGTCAACATCGTCTTGCGGACGGATTCTGCCAGCTCGCTGACGTCCTCGGTCGTCTTGCCTTCGGTGTGGACGAGGGGTAGTACGGTGATGGTGAATTTACCTGGATGGAAACCGAGAGTGCGAGGAAGACGTAAAAACAAACTGCAAATTTCATTTGTCATTGTTATTATCTGTAAATAGCCAGAAATCAAAACAACTAAAAACATGAGGAGGAAAGTTATTATTTCATACATTTCAAATGCACATTGCACACTGTTTAAAAAATTACTTGTTGTTTTGTTATGTTGTTGAGGATATCAGCCGTATGTTTGTCCTAATCATGGAAATCAGTTCAAATGAGTGTGTTTTAGACACGCACAAAATCTGAAATATAAACCAAGCCAGCAGAGTACCATCATTTGCCTTCAGGATGTTACATGAACAATAGCATTCCTGTTTGATGTCTGTCAAAACAGAAGTGGGTTTCCCCTTGTTGGAAAATGTGAACACATTCCCATGTTGTGCCTGCTTGTTACACACACGTCAGCAGTAGGAACAAGCACTGTGCAGGCAGGATTGGAAAACATTTACGAATTGAAAAACATATATCACATCACTATTTTTCATGATGAATATATTGATTAAACTGACTGCTGATACTGCTATTATTTTATACCACAACAAACTTTAAGGCAAATATGAAAATGTACATATAGTCAGGTCGGTATTAAAGGGTATCAATGTCTTCTATCATGGGAGAGCTTAAAACATGATTTATTTTATTTATTCAGTATTTTTTAAACAGGGTAGCCCCATCAGTGAGCTTGCACTATTCACCCTGGAGGGCCTGGAGGCATTCTATATCCTTATTATGATTAGGACTGATAATGATCTGATATTTTTTTTTGGACAAAAATTACTTGAACTCGGTACGTACCAACCTATACCCTTGTGATACTGATAATTTCACAACCTCGTTGATCATATCTTTTCATGGGCTTCAACAAAATGCTCAATATCGAGGAGTGAGAGCCAATATTTGCATTAAATGCCAGGACCATACTACACAATATATCTTACCATTAAAAGTAAACAGGAAAAAATGCTCCATGTACACACATCATTGGGTACCACTGACTTATTGTAACCATGTATAGCTCCACATACATTACAAATCACAATGAAGTGTTGACTGAGTTGTATTTCTCTCCCGTTGATACCATTAATATAACTACCATGGATGGAGCTACATTTGTATGATAGTCAAGAACTAGACCACATGCCGCAGCCTAGACCCATGCCCCACACCCTATCCTCCATCCCCACCCCAACCCCCTACCCTCTATCTCCCCCTTACCCTCTACCTCACCCCACCCCCATACCCTCTACCTCCCCCTCCCCCTCCCCCTTCCTTTTCTACCCCCCCCCCCCCCCCTCACCTACCCTCTACCTCCCCCTACTCTCCATCCCACCCTTCAACTAGCTCACTTATGCTTCACGTACAATTCAACACTTTCATAACAAGACACAGCTGTACGATTTCTTACCAGTGCCAAAGCGTTTTTCCTTCTTGCTGTAAAAGTCAGAATATGAGGAGAAGACAATGGGAATGACAGGAACCTGGAAACAGAAGAAGTACACAAAAACAGAAGAAACTGAATAAAAGTACTTAACCAAATAAATACATAGAGAGGGGCGCAATATTGAAAATCTTGTAAAAGAAGTACACTACAGCTCAAAGGAATTGGCATAGGGAAAGGGAAAGGGAAGAAAGGGAAGGAGCTGCAGTTGTAAACTGTGGGATATTTTGTCCAGTTCAGCATGAAACATGATGCTTTTTAGGCTAAAGCATTGTGTTTCATGCTGAACTGGACAAAATAAACCGCGGTTTAAAACTGCGGCTCCTTCCCTTTCTTCCCTTTCCCTATGCCAATTTCTTTGAGCTGGAGTGTACACCAACAATACAGAGGTATGTTGTTTAATGGAAAGATAATTGTTTCTAACTATTGTCACAAAAGGCAAGTGCTGTACTTAAAGTAAAACTGACGCTATCTGAAAGATTTCTCTCTCAAACAGAAAAAAGGGACGATTGAATGTTTAAAATATAATCAATGAACACTGCCTCATTCAAGGCACCAGTACCGTATAATATGCATGTCCATGCTTGCTCTACAGTGCATCTGACGAAAACCTTCACACCAAATAAAAAGATATGATTCTGGGGGAAAGGTATGAACAGCCCATGGACTCAACTGTCATACGATACCAAACAGTCTGAAAATAATTCATGCTTGGGTGAGCACTGCTCTCTTTTGTAAAAGGTATGAAAAGTTGTGCAGGAATGGGTCTTCTCTCTCTCTCTCTCTCTCTAAACAGTTTTGAGATCACATGATTAAATCAGAAGACAACAATGTCCACTGTGCATCACACATGTAAACCCACCTGGTCTTTTCTGCCAGGAGTATCACAACACTGTAATGGCTCTTGCTTTAAAAAACACTGACCTGTGCTTGAACAGCTAAGTGAAAGGCTCCCTTCTTGAAAGGCAGCAGGCCCATCTCACAGTTCCGGGTCCCCTCAGGAAATATCCAGATTTTAACCTGGAAAGATAAAAACAGAATTTGTTAGTAACATTTGAATCCCTTGCAGGAATGGTTGATGTCTAATGCAACTTGTTTGTACTGCAGATGTTATGATTGATCAATGGGTGATACGGGTCAATTAGTACATACTAGTAGTGCAGATATTATAAAGCATTCATAAAACAAAAATGAATGAAATGCAAACAACCGGCTATTCATAATAAGCCCAAAGTACACCATGTAGTACATTGTATGAAATAAAAGAAAATCAAACAGAAGGGTTTTTCATAATAAGCCAAAGCTTGACGGTATGAAAAACCTTAAGTTTATTAAATCATATAAAGGATAGAGTGAGAGATAGAAAGAGAGAAAAAGAGAGGCATAAGCTCTCCAACTACTTCATGTTATTATTTATTAATCAGCATGAGAAAAAATTTACAGGCAGCAATGTTGTAGCACCAAGCCATAGGGAACATCAACACAAGAAAAATCAAAAGTATGATCTGGGCTCCGTAACATAAAGGTTTGCGATTAATCGCAAAATGACAATGGCCAATCAACATCATTGTTGCATGCGCTTTTCGTTCAAAAGACTGACCAGTAACCAATCAGAATTTGTCTTTCAAATCGGCAATTGATCGCAAACCTTTATGTTACAGGCCCCTGGATATTACTTACATTCTTATCCTTCATGTGCTGGGCGGTCTTTGCCATGGTGCTCTTGGCCTTGTCCGGGTGCAGGCGGTCGATGAAGACGGTTCCACACAGGTACAGGCACAATCCAAAGAAGCCAAAGAACATCAACTCTTTCTTCCCCACACACACACACCGCTGCGGCCACACGCCAAAAGCGAACATGCCTAGATGGTTTACAAAGATTAGACAAAGAGACATCTTTACATAGCCTAGGGGTGGTATTACAGAACGATAACTTAGGAGAAATCTTATCCTAAGTCTAGGATTCTCCTAAGTGGTATTCCAGAACGATCCTAAGATTACTCCTAAGTTTTCTCCTATCTTTATGCAAATTTATGCAAATCATAAAGTTAGGAGGATTGGTATTCCAGAATGTGCGTAAGAGAGGATTTAGGAGAAAACTTAGGAGAAAACTTAGGAGAGCCTCCCCCTGTCTTAGCCATTCATAACACACGCAATAAAAAAGAGCAGCATTTATTTGCGCAAGCGCGCGTACATGATTGATGTGCGCGCACATAGTTGCGCGATCACAAAGTTAGGATCAATCCTAGGGGGAGATGCTGTGATTGTGATTGGCTGTTCATAAATGAAACACTTTCCTCCATTGGCTAATAAATGCGCACTGGGTGGGGTCAAACCCTCCCTAATTTGCATTAAGAGAGTCCTAAGAGGATGTTCTGTAATACCAATTTCTTGCTCTCTTAAGCACCTCCTAACTAGGGGACTTAGGAGAAAACTTAGGAGAAAACTTAGGATAACTTCTGTAATACCACCCCAGGTTGTGAGGGGCATGGACACAACCCAGTCTGTCAACAACTATGTCTGGTAACACAGACTACACCCTAATGACATCATAGCTCCTCTGGAGGAGGATGGGACTGAGGCATAGTCTGCGTTACCAGACCTAGTTGTTGTGAGACTGGGTTGTGTCCATGCACCTCACAGCATAGTACCCAGGCTAATCTTTACACAGAGTTTGGCCAGCTTGGTTTGAATAGTTAGAACATGGCATGTGTTGCTTTGTTGGGCAAGCAGATATCAAATGAATTTAAGCGTCATGTTGCTACCTATTGAGACCAAGTTGGCAAAACTCTTGTGTATAGATATTTCTGATCAGAGCGAGATATACTTCAATGTACATTAAAAATTCAGACCCCAACTGTACAATTCAAAGCGCAGAAAATACCATGGTTACAGATGAAAAGTCATAAGGTGGGGAGAAAACAGGTGCTTAAAGGAGAATAAAACCCTGAATATGATTGCAATTAATTAAAAAAAAAGAAAGCATGCATATATGCATTTTGAAGTATTAAAAACTATTTGTATTTGTTTAAAATAACTCACTGAACAGGTCAAGCGAAGACTGATGATTGGCTATGACCACTGCAGGCTTGTTGTATTCCAGGTGATGCAAGCCCCGTACCTCAGCCCGGATCCCAAACAAGCCATTGGTGTTGGATAACAGCCACGCCGCCCATCTAGATACAAGAGCAAAGCAAAAAGAGCATACAGAGAAGAGATCAGTTCCCAAGTTTCCTACTCAGATCCAGACGTGCGCATGTCAGTGCACGTACACAATTTTTGCGCTCACGGGAAGCACAATTGAGATGGGGCAGTATGTTACCACGGCAACTAGTGTGGTCTTGCTCCCTTCGTGGGTGGTCCAAAAAAGCAGTATAAAAGGACTTACCCCGAGCTAAAGTGACCCCGATTCTGAAGCGGGTAAGTCTGAGCGCACTATAAAAGGGGCATGAATGACAAGATACGGGTGAATGCAATAACGCGTTACTACACAGTTAGGGGGAAAGTTGTGAATAGTACATTACGAAAATGGTCTATTGTTGACTTCCGTGCAATCTATGGAATTTTGACTTCTCATACGTCACTGGAGGCGTGCGTTTTCTTCAAATTTTTCATCAAAATGAGACTTTATTGCGGCAAACGAATGTGAAATTCGTTTTTTATGGATAATTTTACATAGATAAATGGGAAATTATTTTTCTAATTTAGTAACCCTTTAATTCTTTACACATACTTTTTTAGCTACCATTGAAAATCATATTTCTGGACCTTCCTTTGAGAAATTTTGTTTCAGAAGGATTTCACTAAACATCTACTGTATGGTATATCCATCTGTGAAGGAAATCTTTGTACCACAGTACATGTACATGTACACACAATACCACAGGCACTGGAAGCATGTTTTAGTAACAATACTTTATCTCCAGCGGACACACAACAACAATTGCAAAAATATTGAATTATTATCATCATACCTTAGGAGGATTTTTTTTCTTTTGACATTAATTCGCAGAGGCTGTTGTTTGCATTGTGCGGGCTGATGTACTTACTTCTAGCAAAATGTAAATATACAAAATAAACAAGCCCATTCTGGAACCATGGCTGTGCCTGGATCGCGAGATATTTGTCAGCCTGTGAGGTCAGTTTCAAAGGTGACCTTGAACTGATTTTCAGTGTTGGTTTTTGGTCAGCAAATCTATGTGTACATGTAGCATGAAGGCTCTAAAGCAATTATTACACAAGTTTGGTTGCAATTGGACGTTCAATATAACAAACTGGGCAGTGAAAACAGAATGCAAAATTTAATCAATGTCCATAATTTTGAAAGTTTTTTTTTTTTTTTGACACCGTCGAATGAAATCGCTGCAACTACATGTATGCCCAGGGCTTCAAACAAATAGCTCTAGATGCAATAGAAGTCTCCTGGAGCATTTGGGGAAAGGTAACGCTGCCCTGAAAGAAAATGCTGGAAGATTTTCATTTGATACCCCAGTATACATGTAAGTCATCATATTAAAACACATATTTTCTGCACTTGCAGTGATATAATTGTTCACCTAATAGAATGAAAAATGTAAAAAAAAAATTAAAGTTCACAGACTTAGATCAAACCTAATACGGTACTCAAATTGTGATAAGAGAATCGTATGATTCTTAAATTTTATCAATGAATGTAAACTTTTAAAAAAGTTCACGGACTTGTAGATCAATCCTAATACTTAAATTGTGATAAGAGAATCGTATGATTCTTGAATTTTATCAATGAATGTAAACTTTTAAAAAAGTTCACGGACTTGTAGATCAAACCTAATACTCAAATTGCGATAAGAGAATCGTGTGACTCTTGAAATGTATCAATGAATCCATGACCAAGATAACAAGAAACAAAGCTTTTATGCACTAAGGGTGAGTTGGGTCTAAAGTGCACAATAGCGGGATAATAAATACCAATAAACACCATGGCATTGTTAAAAGCATTCATGCAGTCTGATGCAATTGTCAACAAATATGCACTATAATGAAATACAGAGGGCTATACATATACATCAACTTCAAATGGAATGAGAGATTTTTTTTAACTAGGCAACACAATTGGAGAAAAAGTGTGTAGTAGATCCACTTGAGACCACAGAGTATGTCATCATCTCTAAATGTTTGTTTTTAATAATGCACTTTTGGGGTGATGTAATGGTTGACTGCATTTAACAAGTAAACTTTTAAAACAGTTCGTGAACTTGTAGATCAAAGCTTATTTTTAAAGTACCATCAGAGAATCGTAAGATATACCCACTCGTGAATTAGATCAACAAACTAATGGCCTAGATAACTGCTGGCCAAACTTTTACACACTACATGTAGGTCATTAATTGTATCTGTCACTGCAGGGTGAGTTGGATCAAGTACACAATGGCAGGACATGTTACAGACATTAACGCAGTCTGATACAACTGTGAATAAATATGCACTACAATGAAATACAGGACTTCAATAAACATGTCTACTTCAAATGAAATCAGGTGATTTTTTAACAGCTCTCAGCAACATGATCAAAGAAGCAGTGTCTACATATTTACATGATAACAATTATATGCCATAAATTTCACTCACCTGCCCATCTGACATGTATTCTTTCTTTTGCTGTTTTTTGTTATATTCAAAACCATTTTGTATGCTTACATGTTTGTACTACTTAAAAAATGTTTTTTCCCTTCCTTTCTATTTTCTTTGAATAACCAAGTGTATGCACAAGTATACAAATATAGACTGCTCTTGAGGGCATGGCTAAAACAATAGGCACAATACAATCTCAAGATTAACCATTTCCCGAGTTTCAGATATTTGTTTTTCAATTACATACCGCATAAAATAATGACAAATAACTGAGACATTTTGAGCCGACAACCATTAAACATGATTTTTCCAGTCTCTGTTAGTTTCATCAGTCAAGAGTGTGCACTGAAGTTAGATTACGTATTCAGATCGCTTGCACATCAACTGGTAATTAATTGCGCAATAAATGTGTTATTTCCATTTAATCTTGTTACAAACTCATTAATGAAGTCATAGAGAAGTTTTCATGCCTGAAATGAATTAGTTCCCAACCAAAATGAGGTGAAGTAAAGGAAAAATAAAGAAATTGCTCATAAATATGCATTTCATAAATCTAATTGTACCAAACAAAACTCTGGATGAAAACTTGAAGATTAAGTCACTGATGATGTCAGGGGGGAAAATACACGGGGGCTCGGGCAATTCTGCTCCCGAAATGCTTTAAAAAGCACTGGAAAATGTCAAAAGAGCCCCCAAAATTCACATAGACACAAACAAAAATTGAAGTCAAACAGCCAATGTGCTCAAAAAGTAGCCCCCAAAGATTTTGAACTATTTTTTCCCCTGGGTGAGGCATGTGCCAAAATTTATGGTGGTCACACATTCCATTTCCAAGATCTGAGAGAGGAAGGGGGAAGGGGGAGGGGGGTTGGGGGCATAATTCCCCCAACCCTGGTAAAAAAATGGACATAAATTAGCCGACCTGATCAGGGTTCAAGGTCTTACCGATGATTGTTTGGATCCTTTGGTCTTGGCAGAGACAAGATGCACACGATGCAAGCCTCAATTTGGAGCAATGTGTAGAAGAGAGTCATTTTGGCGTAATACTTGAAGAACCCGCTCAGCTCGTAGAGCAGTATAAGCGCCAACAGCATCGATATCACAACGATTTGTATGTAGTCCAGCTCCATCTTGGGATAATCTATGGCTTCACAATGACATGCAAAAGTTTCTGATCCTGTGAGCCGGATAGATTGATGCCTTTAGCTTCACTGGCACTTCAGCTGCAGAGTTATGGTTAATCTGAAAGGGTAAAGCACAAGATCACGCTACAGGAATTTAATCTACAGTTGGATTACTGCCAAGTGGATACCAAACTTTTAATGTTATTCAAGTGAAGTTAAGTATAGATACAAATATTTCATGATCATGTTGAGGAATCTTGTGGGATCAATTTGAGCCTGAGGTGAAATGGAGGGCGTGCGGCAGGACGCATGGGACTATCTTCCCAAAAAATGTAGGTCGAGGAAAAATGAGATTGCTTGATTGTGAATGGCTCTTCATAAATAAAATTATATTCCACATACTAAGGACGTCGCTATAGGATTGGTTAAGAGTTGATCACATGATAAAGCGTAGTTTTGCCCATCTGATCACCTGAGAAGAAAAGTTTGGTTACACTCTACATGTAGGTGATAGTACTTTTTGGTTTCGCTGATCTCTTCACTCCTCACAGTCCTAACACGTGATCATTATTTTGAGTACGCGCGAAATAAAAGTGCTTTACACTCGGACTATCAACTGACTGATAGTAGCTCGGCGCAGGCGGTGCGCTGTAATTCAGAACAACACCAACATGATTCAGGTAAGTGAACTTAATCCTGTACTATACCGTACCTACTGACGATACGTATGGGCTAGACTAGACCTTATGTTAGATTAGCA
The DNA here is from genome assembly GCA_963669155.1 of Arbacia lixula. Classification (NCBI taxonomy): domain Eukaryota; kingdom Metazoa; phylum Echinodermata; class Echinoidea; order Arbacioida; family Arbaciidae; genus Arbacia; species Arbacia lixula. The sequence goes on from OZ022588.1 coordinate 10,594,749, forward strand.
ATATTCATGTTTTTGTACTTGGTCTTAGAACCGGCTATTATATGTTGTTCGTAGCCCCACCCCCTCCGATGACCAGAATATAGTCTAACGTTAGATTTAACGATCTAGGCTTAACTTTAGATTCTCGGTAGCCGCACCGACCCGAACGTGAAGCATTCCCCGTGGCAGCGGCTCGGGTTAGGTAGAGAAGTCAACATTACTTTTGTACGTCAAATTGTCAATTTTGGTATAGATAGTTGGTTTCAGATGTGGAATATAAAGCAAATAATCAACTTTTGGTTTCAGGTAATGAGACGAACTACCACTTCCTCAGCGATCTGAATGTATACGCTCTATTTCCTCAGCTGCGTTTCAGAAAGATAGCTACATCCAGATCACCTCGGAAGTGATAGTTCGTCCCATCACCTTCACCAACATTGATTATTTGCTTACTACCCTCCACTGGCACTGGCTATGAAATGCGTACAGTCCTGCATGCAGGGCGTGGTCAAACCCTCTATGTCTGACATTTTGAAAAAGCAATTTTGAAATAACTTGGCCTTGTCTGCTTCTATTGGCTTGCATCATCTCAACTAATTTCAGACTCGACTCAACAGGCTAACTCAGTAACTGCTAACAGTTAGCTAGAGTGAACTTAGGATCGATATTTAAAAAAAAAAAAACATCATGAATGCCCCAAAGTGTTTGCCAAAGTCAAAGTCAAAGAAGACAGTTATTCCTGTCTAGGTTTTTGTGTGTTATGCTCCATCTACAATCTCAAGAAACATACAACTCACAGTGAGACAATAATTCAGCAATCTGAAGCAGCACTTCGAATGAAGAGAGGTGTGACTTCGCACTGCCACTGCACTGGTCGTCCGCTCACCTCTCAATACACTGTTCAGCTCCGGACAAACGTATGAAAAACATGAAGTTAGGCAACGTCGATCCAACTAATAACCGTACGTTAATTTGTTCATTGTGATTGTTGCTTCTGGTGGCGTACACAGAGTGCTTCATTAGCTGAAGAAGCACATTCTTAGACTTCCAACCATGCCCACTCTTGTTTATTGAAAAGCAACAATAAACAACGCGACACAACGGTGCTAATAAAATTAGTATCAGATTGCAAATACAGTACACAGCAATGAATATATGGGGTTGTTGCGAGCTGGCTGTATATAAATTAGGAACTGCACTGGATTTAATCACATCACACCGAGGACTCGACCCCGACTCGACTCGACTTATCCGTCCACTCGATCACCAACACTCTCGACATCAGCTGGCGCTATTCCAAATCGCGTGCATGGTCGCTTTGGGTGCGCTACGGTGAAGATCGGGGCAAAATGTAGTTGTTGGCTGGAAGGATAGGCGGGAGAGTACCGAGCACCGTGTGGAGCTGAGGAGATGTAGATTGAGGGTGACGATTTGGGGTAAAAGGTGGGTTGGGAACGAGGAAGTCGGTACCCTGTAGTAGGAGATGCTCGTGGTGAAGGACTGGTCGTGGGCTGATGTAGTCTGAAGAGGTGGATGAGGAGGAAAAGCTATGTCTTTTATTTTCTGTAGGAACGTTTAGCGGCGTTGCGTGAGAGCTGGGCAGAGAGCGGTAAATAAGTTACAAAGTTTCAAAAGTCACAAGGGTAATTTTGGGATTCTGCCATATTAATTTGTAATGAATATTAATGAAATATTCAAGGCCGCAAGTGGAAAAGAACACTTTAGTGCCGAGGGAATCTCCTCTCTCACGAAATAGTCACATTTTGAAAGCATAATTTATTTATTTTTTTGTCGGTACAATCCCCAATTACATGTAAATAATTTATGATAGTTTATATACACCATAAAGTTCCCATTTGCAAAATGTGTTCTCACAATATTCTTTTAATTGCCATAGATGGAACGCTTTTTCTGCAGATATACTAATTTTTGTTTTAATGTTATGACTTTTAGATTTTTTTTTTTTTTTTTTTTTTTGGGGGGGGGGGATGTTATTTTGGGGGATGCTATAGTGAAATATATAGACTAACGGGGAAGGGGGGGGGTAATGGCAATCAGTTAAAGTTTACCTTTGTTGGCAATATAGCTTTGCGTCATTAATTATTTACAGTCGCTCGTCTTGTTCTTTGAAAAAGGGTACTATATGTAGTATACGGATTTTTTTTTCTTCCTGTTTGTTTTCCCTTAAAAAAATAAAAATACCCCATCCACCCACACGGACCCACACACACGCACGCACGCACACACACACACGCACGCACGCACACACACACACACACACACACACACACGCACGCTTACAAACCTTGCTACCATACTCATACACAGCATTCATACAAACAAGTTGCTTCCATACCCATACGCAACATTCATACAGACAAATTGCTACCATACCCATACGCAACATTCATACAGACAAGTTGCTACCATACCCATACGCAACATTCATACAAACAAGTTGCTACCATACCCATACACAACATTCATACAAACAAGTTCCTACCATACTCATACACAACATTCATACAAACAAGTTGCTACCATACTCATACACAACATTCATACAAACAAGTTGCATGCTACCATACCCATACACAACATTCATACACACAAGTTGCTACCATACTCATACACAACATTCAGACAAGTTGCTACCATACCCATACACAACATTCATACATACAAGTTGCTACCATACCCATAGACAACATTCATACAAACAAGTTGTTACCATACTCATACACAACATTCATACAAACAAGTTGCTACCATACTCATACACAACATTCATACAGACAAGTTGTTACCATACTCATACACAACATTCATACAAACAAGTTGCTACCATACCCATACACAACATTCATACAAACAAGATGCTACCATACCCATACACAACATTCATACAGACAAGTTGTTAACATACTCATACACAACATTCATACAGACAAGTTGCTACCATATTCATACACAACATTCATACAAACAAGTTCCTAACATACCCATACGCAACATTCATACAAACAAGTTGCTGCCATACTAATACACAACATTCATACAGACAAGTTGCTACCATACCCATATGCAACATTCATACAAACAAGTTGCTACCATACTCATGCACAACATTCATACAAACAAGTTGTCACCATACTCATACACAACATTCACACAGACAAGTTGCTACCATACTCATACACAACATTCATACAGACAAGTTGCTACCATACTCATACACAACATTCATACAAACAAGTTGCTACCATACCCATACACAACATTCATACAAACAAGTTGCTACCATACCCATACACAACATTCATACAAACAAGTTGTCACCATACCCATACACAACATTCATACAGACAAGTTGCTACCATACCCATACGCAACATTCATAGAAACAAGTTGCTACCGTACCCATACGGAACATTCATACAAACAAGTTGCTACCATACCCATACACAACATTCACACAAACAAGTTGCTACCATACCCATACACAACATTCATACAGACAAGTTGCTACCATACTCATACGCAACATTCATACAGACAAGTTGCTACCATACTCATACACAACATTCATACAGACAAGTTGCTACCATACTCATACACAACATTCATACAAACAAGTTGCTACCATACTCATACACAACATTCATACAGACAAGTTGCTACCATACTCATACGCAACATTCATACAGACAAGTTGTTACCATACTCATACACAACATTCATACAGACAAGTTGTTACTATACCCATACACAACATTCATACAGACAAGTTGCTACCATACCCATACACAACATTCCTACAAACAAGTTGCTACCCTACTCACACACAACATTCCTACAAACAAGTTGCTTCCATACCCATACACAACATTCATACAGACAAGTTGCTACCATAACGAAACTATGCACAGATGGGCCAAAGAATTGAAATTACATCGAAAGATTTTAATACAGAGAGAGGTGTCATTTCATAATTGGAGCAGTACGATTTCACAATATAATACGTAAATAAAAAAGGATCCACAATCACATCACATTTCCCACTCACCATTTAAATTATGGTGCGTGGGAGAGTAATAGTATTGTCTGTCCTTAGCGGAAAAAAGAAAAAAACATTAAAATTAATTGGGGCAAGGAAATCTCAAAAGAAATATATACGTTCCAATTACAGTATCTCCTAACCAAGTCAATGTTATCCTTCTTCATTTCAGCTTTTATACAAAAAATATACTTATAACACGGGTTTTATTACTAACCAAACCCCCAAATATACAAATACATGTATGAACAATAATGTGTCCAAAACATGCCTTAATGCAAACTAAAAAACATTTAAACTGTAAGAGAAATAAATGTAGACATGTTTGTAAAGTATTTTCAGATTCAAGAACTGTTCAAACTAGCCTGATAGCTGTGATGGTATTTGTAAGTATTCAATTATATTTTTTTGTGTGCAGATTTCAGTTAGGAACATATGCAAGGTATAAGCTTTGCACCTGCCATATGTAATTTAATTACTTTTTTTTTTAAATACACAACTTATCGATAAAACGTTGAATTGAGATCAGACTACCAAAAATATCCACCTCGTGCATTAAAATCACCAAACAAAGCAATATCATGAATATTCAGCTCCACCAAAAAGGCAATGGTCGTGCATCAACACAGCATTATCATGAACAATTAATGCCACAATAAAGCTGATGGCTGTGCAACGAACAACATGCCAATGATTTGTGCATCTCACCTGCTATTAAAACGTAGCAGGCTGGGTTTAAATATGCAGTGATATCAAGTTTGAGCTAGCTCTGTGTTGTGTGAAAATGACCTGCTTTACAGTAATAGAATAAGACGCATGTTTACATCGATCAGCCACATTTTTAGTTGCTACAAATATCACTGCACGGTTGTTACTTAGAAACACTGTAAAACAAACAGATCGCTATCAAATAAGAGGCTTATGGTAATGAAATTCTGTATGAATAATACAAAGAGTCCCATTCCATTCCCATTGATTTTACGTTTAATTTGTTTAGTAACTAGATTTAACAGACTTAGTAAGGAAGACGAGATTGATGATAAATGTTTGAAGTGAAACGTCATGACTGACAATAACAATAAAATGTCCTTAACGTAAAGTGATTTCAGTACAAACTATACTCAATAAATGTAATACATGTAGTGCATTGGTGCCGTCCTAGTGATTTTCTACAGTCAATGATGCCTCAGAATGACAACTGCACAGCAGTAAATATGACAAGGTTTCTATTTTTACTTTCACGCACTCTCACTCACTCTCTCTCTCAAAATACATTTAGTATGAAGAACACCCTGCTAAAAATAACACATGTAAAAAGCATTTCCGTCCCATGGAATGATTTCTTGTTAAGCTTGTTTGTAACTCCTACTATTGCAACAATATTTATAACTTTCCAACTTTTGGGTTTGCTTTAAAATTTAATCTTGTTTTTTTAGTGCTATAAAGCAGAAAGAGACAATATCCATAAAAATCTACAAATTAACATTAAAGCCTCAACTTCTTTCAGAGCCACGGGTGACATAAAACATGGCTAGTTGCAACGCACCATATCTCACGATGTTTAAGCGTGGTAGTAACTTAGGGAACACGTGCAACATGGCCGTTTGTTGCTCGCAAGAGTCTGTGTCTATGATTCCCAGTCATCCAGAACTGTGGTCCTGATGAGAGCTTCTGTGACGCGGTAAGGATCACAGTTGGAGGAGGGCCTGCGGTCCTCCATGTATCCGCGGCCGTCGATGCCGCACTGGCGCGGTATCCTGATGCTGGCGCCACGGTTGGCCACGCCGGAGGAGAAGTCGTCGATGGAGGAGGTCTCGTGCCTGCCGGTCAAGCGGCGAGCGTTGTCCTGCCCTTCGTTGGGATCGTAGGCACGGATGTGCTCCTTATGCCTCTTGCCCAGCTTCTCAATGGCATCTCGCATGTACCTACACAAGGAGAGACAAGGGAGTACAAATATGGTTACTGAAAGGTGAACACATTTCATTGGCTTTGACATAAGGATAGAGAAATGACCCTTTGGAAGAGGGTATTAATATTGGAGAATGTAATTAGACATACATCATAATGAAATTTGACTGGGCTTATTGATCTTTGCTTTTGCCCCTAATCCCCCCTCCCCTTTGGAATGGCATATGATGAATTTGCTTAGCAATATCTTTGCACATTTCAGATAAATCCTGCAAAACAAGGGGGTGGGGGAACAGATTGATTACTATGTGTATTCCAGTCTTGACTAGGACATCGGTAGATTGTAGCCTAGAAATCAGACATTGGATGCACAGGAAGTGAACTTACTTGAGTCCTCCCTCATTGCGCATGGCCACTGTGCTGAAGTTACAGTGGGCGCCAGCTCCGTTCCAGTCTCCCTCCATGGGCTTGGGGTCAAGGGTCGCGACCACGCCATAGTCTTCACACACTCTGTGCAGGATGAAGCGAGCGATCCACAAGTGGTCTCCCATCTCAATGCCTTCACAAGGCCCAATCTAGAAGGCAAAATAGGAGTGTAGAAAGGGAAAATATCACTTAATGTAATTTATATCCACAAATTAAAAATTGCCTGCAATTAATTGTTCACAAATATAAACATTTTGACTAGAGGGTAAAAGAAATGAATATATTTTTTTAAGTATCAGTAGATTCTCACTTTTGGAGAAATTTGGACCTAAAAAGTGAAGATAATTAATCCAGCGCATAATTCCCAATGTGCATCACACATGTCAACCTACTATGTCTCTTCTGGCAGAGGCATCATTTATGACACTGAGAGGGCATACGTTAATGGTGACAGGTGTGATGCACAATGGATATAATTGTATTCTAAATGAATTGTCTGAAACATGAATTTGTCCAATAGTAAAAAATCTCAAATAATCCAAGTTTACTATAACAAAGGTAATAACTGATAAAGGTAACTATCACAAAACCGGCTTCTAAAATATTTGACACCCTTCGACTTTGTGACAAGTAAATTTTAGTTCAATTTGAGTTGCGACATTGTAATTATCTTTCAGGAGTGAAAGTTCTTTTTGCACCTAGTACTTTTAATGGTTCCAATATGTACAGTATGTCCATCAAGAAAGAAAGACTTCCAGTACTAACCTGGAATTCCCACTGAGCGGGCATGACCTCTGCGTTGGTGCCAGCGATCTTGACTCCAGCATACAGACAGGCACGGTAGTGGGCTTCAATGATGTCACGCCCATACACCTTGTTGGCTCCTACTCCGCAGTAGTACGGACCTATTCAACATGAAGACACATACAATGCTTTATAAGTGGATGAAATTGAAGGTTCAACATCCAATTTACATTGAATAATTTATCAGCCTAACAAAAGTTTTTCAGTTCATTAAGCACATCCGTTTTAAGGAATGAGTATCACATCTCTACTCCGCAGTAGTACGGACCTATTCAACATGAAGACACATACAATACTTCATAAGTGGATGAAATTGAAGGTTCAACATCCAATTTACATTGAATCATTTATCAGCCTAACAAAAGTTTTTTCAGCTCATTAAGCACATCTGTTTTAAGGAATGATTATCACATCATTTAGTAACATTCTAGTCTAGGGCCTGAGAGTTACATCAACTGAGCATGCTGTACACATAGATGACAGTACAAGGATCTTGTTGTGGAATGAAAGGCAAGAAGTGTTTGGACAATGGAGTACTTAAGTGTGATGTCATTTGAGCATATTGTCAAGATAACTGGTTCTAAACTATGCAGGTAGAGTAGGGAGTGGTTATCACAGCAGGGACTCTAATATTGGGAATGCCAGACACTAGCCCACTATGCAATATCGGACCGCTAAACCTCTCACTTGAGTGATTATGTTAAGAGCCAGTTGTCTTGGCAACATCCTCATGACGACACCACTTTGGTACTCAATAGGGGTAGAGTACTCACCCTGGGGTCCTGGGAAGCCACCCTTGGGCCAGCCAAAGGGCCACTGGTCCATGCCCAGCAGGGTGAACTCCTGCTCAATGCCGAACCAGGGATGAGTCTTCTTGGCTCGGTCCATCACCTCCTTGCAGGTCTTCCTGAAGTTGGTTTCTGTGTCAAGGATGATGAAGACAACGATATAGTCGGCATGTTCTTCAAAGATTGGCAGAGGGTTTTAATCAAGCAAGTGGTACTTGTTGTACTTGTACTACAGCATACATACAAATCCATGTGCACTTACAGAGAACACTAACAGCTCAAAAAAAAAAAAAAAAAATGTGTCAATGTGGGTTCATTTTGTGAGCTGCAAAGTGCTATTAAATCCAATTTTTTCAAAAAAATTGTACAGATATCTTTTCATAAAATATAATACAAAACCTTCGCAAAATGTAGAATTCGGTATTTTATAAATCAGATGTTTGGAAGATATTTAAAATTCCTCTCATTCTGAGGGGAGAAATCCTGAAATGCCAACAGCATAAAGATAAATCACAAATTAGGCGTTTTGCCAAAATTTCATTCCACACCCAACGAAGGATTTGAGATTTCATTGATTCTGTACTGAGAAAAATTCCGGCTGAAGGTAACCTGAACGAGCAAACAAACGAACCTGTTTACCGAACAAAAAGGGGCGAGTATTGTCCAAATTTGCTCAAATGTCTGCTTGCGTCAATAATGAAAGCCCTTCAACGTCACACCCTGAATAACAAAAGTCCTTCATACATGCATGGGCAGGCCTACTATTATCCAGGAGGCATGTACACAAGACACTATTTTAACTACTCATACATACATGTACTCTCAAATCTGTGAGAGGCTTCCATCAATTCAAAGTGAGTTGGTGCAATAGTTATTAGTTTTACTACACTAAAATGCCAAGCTTTGCATAAGACTTCAAGGTTACATCTACTCATAAGATTTCTTATCACTTGTAAGGACTTGTAACAATACACAGGAATTGTGGAATGCTTTAACCCTATCTAGCCCGGGGGGGGGGGCAAAAACAGCCCCCCCCTCGACATTTTTCGCAATAAATTTGTAATGCGAAAAGATCGCACCGCGACGTTTCATGACTTTTTTCCTTCAAGTCTCACGCAACTTTTAAGACCAAATTTGCGACGCGGGGGCACACGGTTCCGAAGTTACGTAACATTTTGTATGTGCATGTCAGACCCAAAATTGCTAAAAAACGTGATTTCATGTACAAATCCAATGCAAATTCTGTATCTAGCCAAAATTCATAAATGTATCATTATTTCTATTTTTACTGATGAAAAACAATAGATTTCATGTTATTTATGACTGAAATAGTGTTGCCAACGATTTCCATCGAAAAAACAATGAAAAACATAAAGTTGAAAAAACAAGGAAATACATAAGAAATTCAAAAAACAATAAAATACATAAGAAAAACTTTGATATTGCCATTTTTTTAAATCCTAATTTGATAATAATCCTAAGAAGAGTGTCTGGACTGATATCTAGCAGTTTTGGGGCTACATTTCAAGATTTACAACCAAATTATGATTTTTATGCATTTAATTAGCATAATTAATTAATTAAAAATAAGTTTGAATAATTTTGGTGCAATTAACAATTGAATTGTGGAGATTACGGCATCGGTGACGTACGTGCCAATTTTCGTCGCGATCGCGCGATCAACGGCCGAGATCTTAGGGGGGGGGGCTGTTTTTGCCCCCCCCCCGTGCTATGCGATTTCAAAATAGCCCGGGCTATATAGGGTTAAGTACAAAAATAACTATCCTAATTGGTTTGTATATAAGATCTATGTGTCGGGGTTCTGCATTGGGTGTTTACCTGCTGGTCTCCAGTCGTACTTGTAGACCTCACATATTAGAAGCTTGTTGTCTCCTCTCCTGAAGGGATCTCTGAAGAGAGCGCAAGGTTTGAGGAACATGTCGCTGTTGGAACCCTCTGACTGCCCTGTACTTGAGCCATCAAAATTCCACACGGGGCAATCTACAACACAGAATAAAATTTTGAAAAGGCTAATAAATCATGCTTAATCCGTCATTTCAATCTTCTTTTGTAATTCAAACCAAAACTACCATTGCATGTAAACCGATAAGCAACAGAGACAAGACTTCACAATGGAAACTTCTGGGTTTCCATAAATTCCTACGAACTTGTAATAACAATAGAACATAACAAATCAAAATAATACAATACACTGTAGTCAGCATACATATACAGTATGCCATGTAGAACATGGAAGTTCATAAAAGCATCCTACATTTTTGTCTCCCAATGACTGATGCTCATATAAAAAAACAACAACAAAATGTTTGAACATGTATTTGATGCAAAGAAAAGCAGTACTTCTACATGAACAGGCTATGAGTACAAAGTGTGCATGTACACACTCCAGACATTGGCAAAATATGCATGCATGGTGTACATGTATACACAGCTGTTGAATTTATATTTAGATCATAATTGAGTAAATTTGTGGTGAGTGAGCCCTGCCTCATTGAATATCAGGGTGTGTGACGACACTCCAGCTGTACATGTTTCTCTGGAACATGCATTTGGTATTATAAAATCGTATGTATGGTAACTGAAGAAAAACTGATGCAGTTTTCAAAAGCAATTTGAAGAGACATTTACCACACTACATTAAGTGTACAGTAGAAGTGCCCATCCCCCTTTTGTCCGGTACAATCTTTTCCAATATACATGTATTTAGCTGTTGCAGAAGGATGCACCAATATAACATAATAAAAGTAAAGTTTTGAGACTGTTCATGTTAATAGTAAGAACTTGGGACTTCCGTTCATTACGTTACATGAAAAGGACATTGCATGGAAAAAAAAATGTCCTCGAACTAGATGCATCTGAAATTAAGTGTGTCAATACTTTCATGTTTCATTGCTGGTGCCATGGCAGATTGATTCAATATTTGTTAAGCACTAGTCAAGAAAATATGGCTGTTCATTACATTTGGGTCCATTCAATTATATTTCTGTTACAATACAAACTAAGGTTTTATCCTTTGATTTTACATAATTTCCTTTTCAAATTACTGTGCCTCTGAAATTAAAACTAGAAAATTAGGCAATTGTGAAAGTCAAGGCTCCATACATTTGATGTTGTTTTACTCGAACATCCCTCAAACTACAGATTTGTAGGCTAACGCTAACAAGTTGTAAATGATGTATTCAATCACATAAGATATGAAAAATATAAACACATGCAGTACTAAACACAGTAGCTCAGATTAAATGACTTTTTTTACTCATTCATGAGCCCATTTTGGTTTCACCTTGGCAATCAACATTTGTTGACATATCTGTTTGTTTAGCAATCAAAACTGCATCTTGTTTCACCATTTCCTTGCAAATTTGTATAAAGCACATGATTTACTGATCCTACTGGATGGAACATGGGAATGGCAATTGGGAATTTTTTAAATTAGTTGACTTGCCCTTCACTCAACATGTGCAATCAACTTGCTAATTAGGGTATAGTTCCCATTCTTGTTTTTTTTTTTTTATGTAACTCCTTTATGATATCCATGTAGGTGCTCACATCATGTTAAAGCTTTGCATAAGTTGACCATCACCTAGATAAACTGTTCAGAACTTCACGTTTTTAAATTTCAATTTTCACGCTTTAAAAATTGTAAACATAACATGATAAAGAAAAACCTGTCAAATATTGCATCAGTTAAATATTTACCACTTGCCACCAAACTGTGCAAAACAAACTATTCTTATAATTCCATTATTGCTGTCAAGATCCGAGTGCCAATGCACTTTTCACTGTAGATTTGATCTTTGTACACTTACTGCATATTCTTTCCTTCTTTTAGGATATTCCAGGAAAGTCAACAGAATGTTTGCTTTGCAAGTGGACAATACATTCAAGTTTTCAACCAGTACATGTAACTCAAATCAATATATATCGTACACTGCATCACAAATCAACATTAGGTTGGCCAGAAACGACACTCCCCAAATATGTGAATCACCACCACGTATGTAAGCATGAACTAGGCAGGGCTGCCAACAGGATATGCCAAATTCTGAAGAGCCGCATGCTGTACATATGCACAGCACATTGTAGAGCACTTGCTTGAAGTAGTATTGTTAATCAGTATTCTCTACAATGCCTCTGGTAAATACATGTAGACGCGTTTCCATTACATGCACAATTCATGCAAGTCGTTCAAACAATATGTTATTGATGGTGACCCAAAAACTTGTCTGAACAGCAACAACTATTGAGAGTACATTCCATCAACTGCATTACTAGATATAGTTGAATGTCATTATCAGAGTAAGTTGTGAATACATTATAAAAATGCCTTATTGCAATAAATGTTCAACAATAAATCATTCATTGGAACCTCCAGAAAATCAAAGTTTCCAAATATTTGTATGTGTCTGAACTTTCCAAGCATAAAAGCTCTTAGCAAGTAAATGTTACACTTTTGTACCAACACTATTTCCCATTTTCACCAAGTCTAGAAACTGTACAGGTCAACTTTTTGTACAAAAAAAAGTCTTACTGCAGTGCACAGAATCATCCATGCATACCTTCTGGTGTCGTCGGGACAAAGTCCATTGTTTTCGTCTTGGCCCTCACATTCTCGCCACTGCCATCGATCCAAATGTACATGACCTGGCACATATTCCCAATGTCCAGTTCACGGTACCGGTCTGTGACCGTCTTGTTGACTGCTGCGGTGTAGTCCATCTTGTCCTGCAATACCAACAAACAAAATGTCAATAACAGATTTTTGTTCTTATTCCATTAGTGATTAGGTTCGACATAAAAAGCCAAATCTCACTGACAGTTTTTTCTTAATCATGTGCAAAAATATACACTGAATGACTAAATCACTGATTTTGACAGAGAAAGCAACCCAGACAAGATATATGAAATGCCCCGGCACAGATCCCAAACTATAATATATAAGGATGAAAAATAGGAGCATTTGTGAGCCAAACCATGATTTGATTTGATTGTTATTGATGGTTACCTGACTAAAGACCTTTGGAAATATTCATTCATTGGTATTCCCTGAGCATTTGCTACTTCTTCCAAGATGATCGACCGTCATTACAATGGCGTCAATCTGATCCGCGTAGTCTACAGTGGCTTCACTGAAAAGCTCGAGAGAAGTTAGACTCATATTTTAACTCCCTTTGTTAATTGGCCAAAATGTCTTCTCGATTTGAACTCCTGAAGCAGAAATTTGATCAAGGGGATGCAGCAGGAGAGAGAGCATTAATCTGAAAAATAAATTGCTGTCATTTCAACCCAGCCATTTTACCCAAACGGCCTTCCCACCCCAAAACGTGAATGTGATTTTCAATACTATTACTAGCTTGACATTGCCCACGTCAAGGGCGTGGGGTTCCTCGTTATGCTACATAAGAACAAACTCATAAATTGTAGTTGGCGGTTTAAGGCTGCTTCCTTTTCAAATGCAAAATCAATTTCAGACAAAGTTAGAAGTTTTAGTTGAAGATGTTGCAGACTTGTTTATTGAACATTTAGGCCTAGGCCTAATCCTTGTGACTTTTGAAAAGTGACATTTTTGCCTTTAAAATTTGCCCACTCATGCATTACCAATTGGATTAATGCGATTTTCACACATAATTTAGTCAATAAGTTAAGAAACAATCATGCCAAATTATTTTGCCCACAACCACTTTAATAAAAAGTTATGTTACTTTTTTTTTTTTTTGGGGGGGGGGGACTTACTTTTTTCTTGTGTTTAGATACGACACTGATCCAACAATCTACATAAGACACACCCCAAATTATATTTGTTATGAAATTTGCACAACTAAAATCAATTCCAAATTTGCAAAAGGGTCACACTAGGTCTGGACCAACGCCCTAAATTACGCATGATGCAACCCAGTAGCATGACACATGGCCAAACAGTGAGGTATAGCAACGCGAGGCCACGACAAGCGCCGACGCTACGGGGATGGCCCCAGCGTAGTCGGCACACCGTGATATGACCGTGCACAAGAATACTACATGCACCCAACCCAGCTGTACCGGTATGCATTACAAATACACACAGGATATCGAGCAAGGCGCGAATATTTTAACGACTGCTGCTGTATATTTAATAAATGATGAACTGTTAAGTTAATAACACACATTCAAAGAACAACAAAAACAGAAAGGAATTAAACAAAAAGACACCCAAAAATGTTCTACTCGACTCCATTCAATATCTTACCGAAATAAGTACAGTGACGTTTGATACTGGTACTCCAAATTCTGCTTCGCCGATAGAAAGCTTCTTAGATGAATGGCGTGTTTGGTGCGGGAAATTTTCTATATATTCA